>JABFEP010001863.1:0-11341 GCA_013618265.1 Fusarium albidum
GATAGAGAGAGAGAGAGGGGGGTAAGAAGGGAGGGGGGAAAATGAAGGGAAAACAAACGACAGAAGGAAGAGATTTCAGAGGGAAATCCGAACGGACGGGCGAGGATACACGGGGGTTTAATGGATTGTTGGTGTGGGAGCGTCTCGCGCGCGGACGGGGAGCAAGAGAGACGGGAGAGGAAGGATAAGGTAAGGCACTTTTAGGGCGCTAGGTGGGTTGGGATTGGATTTCAGCAAGCACGCGCCAAAGGGCGAACGAACGGAGTTGCGAGGGCGGGAGCAGAACAGCCACATACCACGCACGGTGCTTTTTTAGGGGAGTGAGGTGGGATGGAGGGTGGAGGAGAGGTACCCCAAGTACCGCTCAGTCTACTGGGTGGAGGAGGGCTTGGTCGTCATCAGCGGGAGCGGCGGGCCACAGCCAGAACAACCCCCAGCGTGCCAATGAAAGATACCTGGCTTGGGCGCATCGTCATGTCACGGGTCTGGGGCATAGCAAGAGCACAGTGCGTATTGCGATATTGTGCTGACCCTCCGTAGGTCGTGTCGTCTTTTTTGTTCCTCACCTCCAGCTTGGCCGGCCACCAAGGCCAACCAGTTTCCGCCCTGTCATACTGCCCGATTGAACCTCCATGCCCACGCAGGCGCTCCACCCGCTCATCATACACCAGCCAGGAGGCTTCCAAGAGATATGCTATAGCCGCCTCCCATGTCCTTAATGCAATCACTCTTTTTTTTCTCACCCACATTGTTTTCTGTTTCCTCGCTTGTGTTGAATACGACCATGATTTCTCTCTCATCTTTGTCGTTGCCGATAAAACCCCTGGCCTGGAGAGAGAGAAAAAACCGGGTCGCCGTGCCCATCGCCAGGGAGGGAGGGCATGAAGGCATTGTCCATCAGCAAGGTACTGTGCCTGTGCCGTACAGTACGGACAGACAGCATGAGCCTCTTGTTTCTTCCTGTCATGAATAGGCTCGCGCTCGGGCACGGTGCCTCTAAAACGCTGTCTTTTGTTGTGTGCTCCTCGTTGTTATTATCGAATGCCTCTCTGCACGTGTCACACAACATTATTGTTATTACTCTGCACATCTCCTCTCTGGCCGCCAAAGAAAGTGGACTTTTGGGCAGAGGGAAATCGATGCTATGCTGGGGCGTGGGCCGGTGTGGATTCACCCCGAATGTTTAAATCGCCGGTATGTCGGAAGGCGGAAGGCGGAAGGTGTGGAGAGGGCACAATCATCCTGTGGCTTTCTCGCTGGACTCTGGCTGACGACCGAGCACCCTTCCAGGATTGCACCAGAAACAAGACTGCCCCAGCGGCGGCACACGATGGAAGGATGTGGATGTCAACAACACCAAGCCAGGCGTTTCGCCCATTGGCTCCCCTTATTACCAGGTACAACATCGACTGGCTTGTTCCACACCCCTGCTTTTCAACAACCCACACTCCCTTTCCGCGTCGGACGAGACTAACTGAACGGGATTGGGGCCGACGGAGTCGGGGCAAGGATCACGGAAACAAAATCCAGACATTTGCAGTCAGTATACCTTACCTTGTCTCTCTTGTCTTTGATTTGCTGTCTCTCAGTTATTACACGATGGAGACCATGGGGAGAAGGCTGAGATTGAGTACTGACAGAATTAGAAGTGACAAGAGTTGGCCGTCTGAAACTTAAACCACCCAGGCCACCAAAGGGGGTTCATGGGATGGCCGCATCGTGCCGCCTGTCTCAGCCCAATAATTGGATCCGAAGGACAAGTCTGAAGCCTAGCTCACCGAATCCCAGGGTCAATCTTCAGGCGGATGCGCATTCGCCGAACCCGCCGGGCCAGTAGGAGCTTGATGGAAAGCGGAGGGGGCGAAGAATGGTAATTAGCCCCAAGGCACAGAGCAATCTACCTAGGGTAATTCGCCGGGATGCCATGCTTACAACAATCACAGTAACGGCGCCTTTCAACTTCATGGGCGCATCTCTTGGTCGAAGCGGCACGGCCGCGCATTGCTACATACTACATCTCATCTTTGGGATTCTCGCCTAGGACTAGGTACTTCCGTACACGCCCTTTTTGTTCGGATTTCCCATGCCAGACAGAGACCGGACTTGGGTGGGGTGGAGTACAAGAGATTGGCAGTCATTGCTAGTCAAGTCAGCAAAGACCGAAGCCATCGGCTACTTTTTAGCGTGGCCAGGCCAATCTACAATGGTCATCACTCATCAGATCGCAAAGGTCAAAGTTTCCCGGAGATGCCAACAAGACAGGGTGGCTTTTGCCCGCGATGATGGAAGGTAATTTGACCCATTTCCAGTCTCTGTTTCTTGAGAATCAAACGGCATGCCGGGAAACAACTTGGGAAGTTCTCTCAAAAGTTACAGCCCAAGGTTATTAAGAGACCTTCTGCAATAGTCACCGCACATATGTCTCTGTCATTACCAAGCAACTCCACCGCCGATGTTGCTATGTCTTATTGCGACTTTTCTGAACTCTTCTCGGTCTTATCACAACACAAGCAATAGAAGCCAGCTTAAGGCTGCTTGCCCCCCTCTTTGAGAGTTACGTTGCGCCTGTTGGGTCAAGAAAAGGGGCCGGGGGAAGGGGAGACGGATGTCTTTGCTAATAACTTGGGGATATTATGTAGGCATTTGATTAGATGGCACAGGTTCAAGATACCTAATATGTATCGACTTATTAGGATAATTACCGCGGCTCTCCCGCAAAGCCCCATGCATGTACAACTGGGGGCCCGTTCTCCCTTCCCGCATGAGCATCATCATCAAATATCGGTTCCATCTCATAAACCCCCCCGAGGCCAAGATTGACTCGATTCATGGTGGACAGACCATCATTTGGTTATTTCCGGTTGCATATGCACGAAATTTAAAAGGGTCCCTTTTATTCAAGACGCTTTTGTGCGAACGGCGAGGGACGTTGTTACTGTGCGTTGAGCTGTTGTGGTCACTGGTGGTCCATTCCATGTGGAGCAATCCCACACCCACGAGGACGAGGGCAACGGTCGACGATGTCTTGGGAAGCATGGGAAGTTTTGACTCTCCTCCCACGTTTTTTTTCCTTCCCCCGAATCTGGAAATGATGTTCAGAGAAACGCGACTCGGTCGACAAGGGCACTTCCCAACTTGGACGCTCAATGCAAGTCAAAAACCGGGGGGAAGGGGGGAGGATCAGGCCATCGGACAAGCCACTAGCAGGGCTAGGAGCCTAGAAGCTGGGTTAAAAAAGCATTCTTGTAAAGCCGAGCAAGCATGGCAAGCAAGCAGAGAGAGAGATGCACCCATGGATGCGGGCCAGGGCAACCCAGGTCCAACAAACAATCCCCCCCACGACGTTTGGCGATCCCTCGGAGGCACCTGGCATTGCTGAGCCAGCCCTCGGGGACGCTTTGGTGAGCGAGCAAAAGAGGGCCACGTCTCAGAGCTGCTTTAGATTTTGGTCAAGGTGCTGGCATCCAGCATCTAGTCAGTCATCAGTCAGTCAGTACGTAGTCAGCCGCCTAGCTGTAGACAGCACTTTGGGAAAAAAACCGGCAGGGATAGCCTTTCGACTTTTTTTTCTCGTCCTGCAAAGAGGAAAAGTCCATCAACAACTGGGTGGTCCAGAAACAACAGGATGACTGGCAACGCGAATCCCTGGCGAGGCTGTGTTCAACACCCTCGTCAACATGAAACGCGCCCGCAGGACTGCATCAGAAACCTCGTCCCTCGTTTCGATGCTTGTGCGCGCCAACAACGCTAGTCTTCTGAAACCATCACACCCCCTTCAACAATCATTGAAGTGATCCGTAGGATGCTCTCTGTCTCTGAGAGAAAAAAGCGTGGCTGGGCTTGCTCTTGTTTAATCGACACAGATCGAATCAATCGCATCGTGGAGGTTCCGGGCCCTTCCCACTTATTGGATGAGAGGATCTGGCTTTTTTATGGGTCGCTGTGTATTTTGGTGGCACAACATGGCAATGGCAGCCCTCGAAAAAACAAATCGTTGTGAGATGGTCTTTCCCCAAAGACAAGGCCCAGAGTCTTCAACCTCGGATCTCGTTGGCACGCGGGACGACATGCCATCTTTGTTCCCTTTTGATTACATTTCATGCCAAATAACCTGGAAGTCATACAAGACAGTGACTCAAAAAGAAAATCCAGAAGAAAAGGAAAAAGAAAAGAGACAAAAACAGGGCTGCGATGAAGACGTAAGTGGGAACCATCAATTTCCCTTCAACTGTGGCGTTCAGTCAGTCCTTGGGACAACAAACCAGGCAGGACGGTCAACTACACTGGCCCTGAACCGACGGAGTAGATCCGAGCAAGACGAGGAAACCAGAGAGAGCGATTTGCGCCATTACATCATGCTCGAAGCAATTTCAATCGTACCTCGCTCGTCATAATCCGTCACAGACGGAAAGGGACAATTTTACGGTGCATCAACACGGTGCCACAGCTTTCCATCCATCATCACCCCCCCGGTCCCCATCCCACGATATCACATCGGCACGAAGCTCACGATTCAGGAATTGATTAGTATTTTTGGGCTGGGCAGGAGGGAGAAGAAAAAGTGATAAGAGCAGGCAGGCAAGCAGGGCAAGTCCACGGATACGTCCGGCTGGAGCATGGTAGCATCGGCTGTGACACCCATCTGCGACAACCCCCTGAAGCAATTTTAAAAGTTGCACTTGTCGATGGAAGGTGCAGCACGTGAGAGGAGCCTGATTCGTGCCGTTGCGGGCCGGCGGATGTGCCGTCTTTTGAATGTGACGCTTTGTTTTTCTCGACATGTACTCTCTGCTGTACGCAGAATGCCGTCTGCTTTTGCTGAGAGACGTCAACAACCAGAAGGCTCTACTCTACTAACTTTTTTCTTTGTTTTTGTTTTTCCTTCTCTCCCCGGTATTATGCCGTTGATGACCCTCTGCGTCGCGTTTCCTACATCTGGATAGGCCGACGACAACAAGGCAAAAAAAAGGATACAGCGTTTAGCCCACCAATCTCATACTATAGTGGACGAAATTCGCGGCCTCATCACCTCCGGCCGGCTTCGTGGTCCTCCGAAGCGTGTCCATACATACGATGACAGACCTGCATCCACTGTGCCACTCCACACAGATTGAGAGAGAGCGAGTAAGTGAGTGAGAGAGAGAGAATTACAACCCGGGCCTGGTCAACGGCCCGCCGCTAACGCCTCAACGCTGGCGTTTCAGAAGCTGGTGTGTGGCCAAATTTAGGTTGAGGCCATTGCTGAGACATCCAATCACGATCCTGAGGAGCTTTCCCTGTCGGCGATACGCAGGCGACTTGCAGAGTGTTTCTGTGGCGCTGGCCCATGGCGGGGCCTTCCCCCCTCCTCTAACAAGGGGTCCCAGTTTGAGCTGCGTCTCGTCTATACGATTGGTTGCATCAGGTTGCCCACCCGGACTTCACATCTTTCATGCTTCACCTTTGGGCCTTGCGTCTCCAGTCTCCAACCTCCCCTCTGGACGCAAGCCAGAAATAGCAGCGCGTCAACTTGTGTGTAAGCCGTTGCCGATCGTCGGGCTGTCTCCCGGGCGGTGGATCCATCAGGTCTTTTTTCCAAGGATTGCTAGCTTATGATGATATGGATTGGGTCGACATGTCAGTCGGACGCACACCATCGACAACACCCTCTCTCTACAACCCAGCGCTAACTGAGGTTGTTGTTTTTTTCCCTAGTCAGGGCAGGGGGAGGTGGCTCCAGAAAGTGCCCGAATCTCTCGGTCTTTTCTTCTCATTCCGAGATCCCCAAGGTCCTGCGGGTAGGTATCTATCCATGGCTCTTGACTCGCTGACTGTGGACGGCTGAGGCCGGCGGCTACACTATCCTCCTTGGTCCATGGATTTCATCCAGGTTAGAGAATCTCACCTTGGGATGATTCATTAATGTGCGACTGCCCTGCGCCCGAGCACCCCGAGGTCTATTCTAAGTTTCCGCTTGGTTCAGGCACAGATTTGATTTCCCATGTATTATTTTAGCGTCGGATCTTGCTTGGGCTGCTGGGGTCATCTTTTGACGGTAGAACAGACTAACGACCTGAAACAGGCCCGAGCCCCAGCCAAAGGATCGAAACAACGGCATTGCTCTCGATCACCACTACCGTCACTGTGTGCCTGGCAGCCACTGTCTATGGCAATGATCTCCAGCCAGCACTCACTTTTGTCTATGGTTAAGATATCTCGTTCGGGATCTCCGAGTGATGAGCCTGCATTGCCATCACCAACCTCGCCTGATATCCAGTCCTCGACCGACCAGAAGCAAGAAACTCGGGCTGCAGCGGACCATCCTGGCTTCTTTCTTCTTCTTCTTTCCTCCTCTCTCTCTCTCTCTTATGTGTCAGCAGTAACTACTCCCAGATAGAGTGTGTCGATTCAAGGCCATCCCATTCATGTCATGCAGAGGCCGAAACTGCGAGTTAAAGATAACCCCCTGCTTCCAGTTTCGGAGATATGAAACAACCAAGACCCCAGCCACAGGTTCTTCCAGAAGACTTTGAAGCAAGCACTTTACTCATCCGGCTATCGACCGTCTCGCCTCCAGGTTCGTTTCTGGGGTATCAGGGGACGGGGGGGCTGGCCTCGACAATCCGGTTAACGTTCCGCTCGGCCTTGCATGGTTGTAGGTACACAAGCCCGGCCGACGGTTTGCAAGTTGAGCACGGTGCCATCCGTTCTTCGACTTTGACTCGTGTTTTCGGCGGCCAAGTGAGCCCTGATGATGGTCTGTGAGTGAAGGGTTCTCCAGCCTTTCCCTCTAGTTCAGGTAGCGAGTGACAGACCGCGCAGAATACTTCTCCCCTTGCAGGGTTTGGATGGTTTCAGCCTCTCTCTCTTGGTTCGTCCTGTTCCTAGCCGCCCGCTCTCAGGAACCCGTCGCGTTGCTTACCACGGTGGGGATTTTCCCAGATCTCTGGATGCGACTCTGTTCAGGTGAAGGAAAGATGAGATAGCATCTCAAACACGACATTTGCCGCTCTCTGCTGTTTGATCAGCAATCCCATCTAGAACCTCCCCTCCAAACTTGGGACCTTGTCCATCTTTCAGCGCCACTCTATATATCGTGATCCGGCAGAAAATGGCCGCCCTCCTTTCTCGGTTCATAGAGTGAACTTCCCTAGCCTTGCCCGCACGTACCCCCCCCCAATCCAGACCACTCATTGTGAAACAGGGCAAACTACCACGCGGCTCACCAAGCCAAGCATCCCCGGCACGGCCGCATTGGACTTCGCCCGGCGCAACCCCTCCCCGACTGGCTGGATGCTTCTGGGCGACGGGTTACCGTCACACGGCCAGAAACCAGGTTTGCCACTTTTGGTGGACTTTTTCATTACTGTATGTACCATGGACTGTACCATGGACTGTGCATGGGTGAGGAGGCCCCAGGTGGGTATTTTCGTTGATTCATCAGTCTCGGGTCGATCTCTTTACTACTGCACCCGCGCTTTGTCAAAGGAGGCTTGACCGCGTGGTGGTGCATGGTTAATTAGGGTATGCCCACAAACAGAGAATTCTCCGAGTGGGGATGCATCGGATGGGCGCGTACTGTAGGCATGGTGTGACGGTGACAGAGAGGGAATCTTTGAGTGCCTGAGAGTGACACTCTTTTCTTGATGCCGGCTTTGGTACGTATGCAGGACCGCCTCGTGGGTTTGTGTTGGAACGGACATGAGCACATTGACCTGTAATGACTTGTCCGGCATACATTGCACACGGAAAGAGGTGGCCTTGAGCCTTGTCCCGCTTACTGTTGTTTGGGGACCAAAAGGGGGTTTGTGGTATAGGGTATGTTGACATGGAATTTTTCAAACTGGCCAACTTTCAACAACATACCTTTCTTTGGCTTTGAAAGCCGAGTCAAAATAGGTGGTGCTGATTGCAACGATTCGAGTTCGTTTGGCTCGTTTTGTGATGTTTCTGGCCATGAAACTCGCCTTGATAAATATCTTAGTTTAAATGACTTCCGAATGCCACGAGTCCCCGAATCTCAGATCTCGGCCAAGATGTGGGATGTCATAGACAATGTCGGAAGCGTGAACCACTTGGTACTCATTACGGACAGTAAAACAAGACACGGCTCAAATACCACAAGTCCCTGGACCCACGATGTTCACATAAAAGCGTTGTTTCAATCATCTCAACGGATACCCAAGTCTTGAACACTAATAAAAAAGGGCAGGCATAAGAAAGAAAAGAAGCAGCCTCTTAAACACCCAATGTACACATGTTCGCTACAAGCATCCACCCACAACGACATGATAAGCTTCCAGAGCCCCAGTGACTGTCCGCTGCCAGACAACCGCGCCCAGACAGCGCACCATCACCACTACCCCCAGACAAGACGAGAGAGAGCCCCCCTTAGGACCTGGCCTCCTCCAGCTCGAGCTCGAGCTGGCGGATGCGCTCGCTCTGGTCCTGCGAGCCGGAGCTGACCTTGCGCTTGAGCGCCTCAACCTCGGCGGTCAGGAGGTTGAGCTGGTCGTTCTGGGCGCCGATGAGCTTGGTCTGGCTCTCCAGGAGCTGCTTGATCTCGGCGAGCGCACCGTCGCCGCCGCCCGGGGCCGAGGACGAGACGGATCGAGAGGCGGGAGCAGACGTGACAGGAACGGTGGGGGACTTGATCGGGGAGGACGGCTTTGCAGCGGCGGACGGAGCCGAGGCGGCAGAGGACGTGGCCTGAACCGGAGGGACGAACTTGGCGGCGGGCGCGGCGTGACGCTGAGCAGGTCGCGTGACCTCCTCGAAGCTGGAAGTCTCGTCATCGTCCTCCTCTTCCTCCTCTTCCTCCTTGTCCTGGTACTTGGAGGCCATGGCCCCGATGGAGCCCTTCTGCTCGTTCATGGTAGGGGGAGGGGACCGGGTAGCAGCGGCAGGCTTGGGCTCCTCCTTCTTGGGCGCGGGCTTCTCGGCCACGGGGGCAGGGGCGGCAGCAGCAGCAGCAGCAGCAGCAGCAGGGGCCTTGTAATCAGAGGCAATTTCCTTGGGCGCACCACCTTCGTAGACACTCTCGAGGTCAATCTTGTTGGGAATACCAGTCTTGCCATCGAGCCACTCCCTGGCGCTCGCGGCAGGCTTCAAGCCGATGGCGGGAGGGAAGATGTCGGCCTGGAAGGTCTCGGCGCGTCGAGGCACAGTGAAGGAGATGGGCTCGATGTAACCATCGTTGACCGTCTTGAAAGCCCTCATGACCTCGTTTTCATGGACCTGTCCCGGGTCAGTGGATCGGTAGCGTAGCTAGCTTGGGGAATGGGGAAGTACATTGATGCCTCGTCGCGGCATGAAGGCAATGCCTCGCTGGGGGTCGGGCGACTTGTGCTCGCTGAGGAACTCGAACTTGTCGTTCTCGTACTCAAAGTATCGAATATTGCCATCACTGTCATGGATTTAGGACATCTCGTCAGGCGTGGAGAGCAGCGGAAAACTTACCCCTTGCCAGCAAGGTACAGGCAGCTCGAGCCGTCATCTGCTACTTGTCAGAACTGGTGCATTCAAAGACTTGCGGACAAAGACGTACCCCAGAAAGGCATGCAGACCCCAGAGATGGAGTCCAGCATGGTGAACCCGCCAATGGGTTCCGGGTTGCCGGGCTCCCACAGAGCTATTTGCCGCTCGCTCATGCGCGAGAAACCAGTCGTCGCGAAGCGGTTGTGCTCTCCCATCCAGACAGCGCGGCTGTTCTTGGCGCCGCTGTGGCCGGGCGCCTCGTGGACGGGCTTCTCCTGTCGGACATCCCACACCCGAATCTTCTTATCGCGCGAGGTGGTGACAAGCATGCTTCCGCTGGCGTTCCATGACAGACTCTGGACGATGTCGTTGTGCTTGAGGACGAGGGGCGACTGGCCGGTGCCGATATCCCAGATCTTGACGGTGAAGTCGCCCGACGCGGACGCTAGGATGTTCTCAGCCGAAGGGTTGAAGAGGACCTGTCCTACCTTTCTAACCGGGTCTGTCAGCATCTCGGCACTGGGAGGCTAGGGGGGAGCATCGTGGAAACGAAAGTACCTCGAGTGGCCGGCCAGCTTGCTCACGGGGGCAACGTCGACGATCTCCTCGGCATCGGTGTGTAGGGTGAAGCCCTGGGGAACCTCCCAGATAAAGACCTTTCCATCCTCAGAGGCCGAGGCGATGATGTTGTCGTTGAAGGGGTTCCTCGAATCGGTGTTAGCAGTCGGACGGAAAAGCTCAGGGGAGACGCAAACCAATCGGTGTCGAGCACAGCAGCAGTGTGTCCGCGAAAGAGCGGGATCTGATCGGGGACCTTCCCTCGTTCGTTCAGGGGAACGACAGCAAATGCGCCGCCGCCAGAGGCATCCCAATTGACAGACAGATACTCGGGGTTGACCTGTTATTTCCCAACCACCCCCCCTAAAATCAGCGCGCGATGCTCCAACAAGACTGTAGTACCACGCGCCGGCCGCACGCACCTTGACCAAGTTCGTGTCCCAGGCATTCCGGCTGATGTGTAGGTTATCATAGCAGAACTCCTTTCTCGTGGGCTTGCCGAAGACGTGTCCTGGTGAGCGGCGTCAGCAAGTCGGTTCTGCCGGCGCAGGCGGGTTTGCGCCAGCACGTACGGTACTTGGACGCCCGCACAAAACGGCCGGCCATGGTGATGGCGGTGGGAACGAGGAGGAGACGGTAGAAAGGGCGAGTCGAAGGACTGAGATGATGGGTGTTGTAGGAGCGCGGGTCTAGAGGTCGATCGAGGTCGTTCTCGGGGAGGAAAAGTTGTCGAGTAAAAAGGCAAAGGATGCCCGTGGGTTGGAGGTGAGATCGCAGCTCACTCTAGACGGGATGAGGCAGCTGTCGTATTCAAAGCAGGTACAAGGTACACGACTTGCTTGAGCCACTGTAAACCGTGCTGCGCCTCAGTACTAACCAGAGCACCCTGATGAGACCCACTGACCACTGACGACACTCCTGATCAATGTGGATGTGGATGTGGATGTGGANNATGTGGATGTGGATGTGGATGGTGCCACTCTTCTTCATGCCTGGGCTCGCATGGCGACCTAACGACGAGGGCCAGGCTCTTGGCTGTTCCAGCGCTGATCACGTGCCGATCCCCTTCGCTGAATTTGGCAAGTCCCCGAACCAACGCCATGCGAGACATCATCGCCATCACCAACACGGAAGCAACTCTTGGCTCGTCATCCTATTCAACACGTTTTTAAGACATTCATTATAATCCGCATGTTACAAACAGAAATTCCTTGACGCGTGGTCGCCGGGTGTCGCCAAAAATAATATAAAAAACTCAATAAAGAGACCCTGTCCCTGCCGACGCCTTGTAAGTGCATAAACGGCTCCCATGCTCCCCCCCCCCCCC
>JABFEP010001864.1:0-26056 GCA_013618265.1 Fusarium albidum
CCATCTCCCGTTCTCCCGGCCATTCGCCTCCGGCACAACCATGGCGATCATGATTACCGCGCCGCAGCGGCGGTTACTCGTCCTCCTCTCCTCGGCCTTCTTCGTCGGCAGCCTGTTCTACTGCTGCTCGCGCCTCGCGGCCATGACCTTTGCTCCCCTGAGCGTCGAGAAAGTGGACCAAGGACCCAGGATCGAGCTCTCGAGAGCGGACAACCCCATGTCCTACGGCATGTACAACAGGCCGGCCTACGACGGCATCCGCCTCATGGGCCACCTGCCGACCGAATACATCCCGACGCTCGAGAACGGCCGGCGATTGGTCGTCATCGGCGACATCCACGGCATGCTCGACCCCTTCGAGAAGCTGCTGAGCCAGATCGATTTCTCCCCCGACACGGACCACATCGTAGCCGTCGGCGACATGATCAACAAGGGCCCTCACTCGGCCGAGGTGGTCGCCCGCCTCATGGAGCTCAAGGCCAGCGCCGTCCGCGGCAACCACGAGGATCGCGTCATCCTCGCGTGGTCCTCCCTCAACAGCCAGCAGGGCGTCCAGGCCTTCCTCTCCTCCGAAGATGCCGCCGCGCACCGCGGCGAGGCCGAAGATCTCCGGACCGCGCGCAGCCTCAACGAGTCGCAGCTCATCTGGCTAAAGAACCTCCCCGTCATCCTGTCCGCCGAGCCCATGGCCCTCTACATGGTGCACGCAGGCCTCGTCCCCGGCATCAGCGCCGACCAGCAGGACCCCTGGGCCGTCATGAACATGCGCACCCTGCGCTTCCCGCGCGAGGAGTTCCGCCAGAACGAGATCCTGAGGAAGAAGAAGCTGGAGGAGAAGAAGAAGGAGGAGGAGAGGAAGAAGAAGGAAGAGCTGGCCAAGATGTCGCAGAAATTCCAGCAACGAGGCGACGAAGCCCAAGACGACGGCCCCAGCCTCCACGCCCGTGTTGCTCGCGCCGAGCCTGCCCAGACTGACTCGTCCGAGACCGACACTGCTGTTTCAGGGACGGCCCTCGAGTCACCCACTGACGGACCCGCCGCCTCCGGCTTCGACCGTGACATCTGGATACCCATAAACGGCCACGAGGGCCATCGATGGACCGATATCTGGAACAGCGAACAGAAGAAGCTGCGCGGATCCGACCGCCGCTCCGTCATCTACGGCCACGACGCCAAGATGGGCTACCAGGAGGACTCGTACACCTTTGGCCTGGACTCGGGCTGCGTGAAGGGTAATGCCCTCACGGCCCTCGTCATCCAGGCCAAGGACGATGGCGGGTGGAAGCAGTCGACCGTCCAGGTCCTGTGCCCTCTTCCCAAGAAGAGCTGGTGGTAGGCCCCCAAATCCGAGGCGGGGGCGCCGCGCGACGGACGTGTGTATAATTCGACATAATGGCATTTGTACGGGATTATGACAAGATTCTCTGGAAAGCGATAAGATTCGGGCAGCGTGGTTGGGTTTCGTGGCGAAAAAAGGCGTCCTTGTATGGCGTTTATGGGACATGTCGAATGTAGCCAGAGGCAATGGCGAGCTTTCTTTATGTGGCAGCATCTAATCTAGGGCGTCGGGCGGAAATCTTCACGCTGCTACTCCTGAAAGAACATTAGCATTCACAGATATGCCTTCATCCCGCATGGGCGTGACTTGTCGTCTTGATTCGTTCTGTAGCCACTATCTGTCTATGGACGTTTTTCTGTCTGGTCCTTCACAAAATGTGGTCTGGTGCCCTACTCGGCGCTGAGTAGAGCGTTAAGTGTGTGGTATCGTCAACGACAACTCCCAACTGAAGATTATGTTCCTCGCTGCTAGCCTCGATTCCACTCTGCTTTCCAAAAACCAACCTTGCCCTATTTAACTTTTTTGTTCGTTCAATCTCTTTATACTCATTTGACCCACGCAATCAATTTAAGCAAGCTTCTCCTTGAGGATGTCCTTGAGGGTGATGGCGTCAGCAGCGAACTTGCTGATACCCTCACGGAGCTTCTCAACGGCCATCTGGTCCTCGTTGAAGTCGAAGCGGAAGAGGGCCTCATCGCTGATGTACGACTTCTTCTCGATGTCGAGCGAGGAAGCCTGGGCGGCATCGAGCTTCTTGGGAACATCATCGGTGGAGTTCAGGAGATCCTCAAGTAGGTTGGGCTGGAATGCATTGGTTAGCGAATACGCGGGTGTGTATGTGGAAGCATCAAAGCTTACGGAGATGGTGAGGTAGTCACAGCCAGCAAGCTCGGTGATCTCGCCAGTGTTTCGGAAAGAGGCACCCATGACAATGGTGTTGTAGCCGAACTTCTTGTAGTAGTTGAAGATGGTCTTGACCGAGGCGACACCGGGGTCCTCCTCCTTGGCGTACTCCTTCTTGGTGTGGGCCTTGAACCAGTCAAGAATACGGCCGACGAAGGGAGAGATGAGGTAGGCGTTGGCCTCAGCAGCACCAATGGCCTGGACAAGAGAGAACATCAGAGTGAGGTTGCAGTTGATGCCGTGGTCACGCTGGAGGATCTCGGCAGCCTTGATACCCTCCCAAGTGGCGGCGATCTTGATCAGGATACGGTCCTTGGAAATGCCCTCATGCTCGTAGAGCTATATTTCCTTGTCAGTACGGAAAACCCACTGAGATCTAGCAGGCGTCGCAGAGAGCGGCAAAACTTACCTCGATGAGGTGGAGGGCCTTGTTGACGGAAGCCTGAGTGTCGAAGGAGTAACGGGCATCGACTTCGGTGGAGACCTTGCCGGGGATGATGTTAAGAATCTCCTTGCCGAACTCGACGAGGAGGCGGTCCAGGGCATCATCGACCTGCTGGTCGACGGAGCCGCCCTTCTTCTTGGCATACTCGATGGCGTTGTCAATCAACTTGGCGTACTCGGGCTTCTTGGAGGCAGCGAGGATGAGGGAGGGGTTGGTGGTGGCATCCTGAGGCTTGTACTTGCCAATGGCTATAAAACGTGAGCTTCCAGTTCAGTACGCCTATCATATCATGACTCTGGTGGGGGGTTGTTTGGGGGGTAAAGGAACACGGCTGATCCGGAGGAACTGGGAGTTGCGAGGACGAAATTTAAGCAATGGGGGTACTAACAGGCGAAGTCACCTATGGGATCGGGTTAGCATCCGGGCATCTATCTCATGAAGGAGGTGCGGTAATTACCAGAGTCAGACACAACGATCTATTGGGGTGTAAAACAAGCAAGCGGTCAGCGATCATTTCATCCGAGAAGCTGTGGGAATGACAGGGCGACTGAGGCGAGTTCGACAACGACAGCAGCAAGCTAGTTGTAGCTCCCATTCTGGTCCAACACGCCTCAAAACTCAAGCTCTGTTGATCTCGGCATATTTCCCTTGGTCGCCGATCTCGAACGAGCTGGAGGGGCAAAATAATGGTGGAGTGACGACGTACAGTGCCGGTGGCCTTGAGCTGGTCGAGAGAGGTAGACATGGCTGCAGATGCTGTCTGTCTTTTGGTCGAGGGGATTCACTTTGGAGAGATTGATCACACAGAGAAGGCGACCAAAAAAAGAGAATAAGGAGTATGAGGAGATGGATGAGAGAAGGAGGAGAAAGGAAAGAGAGAAGGGGGAAAAAAAGGCGCGAGGGGGAGAAAAGATTGGGGATTCCACCGAAAGTTGGGAAGGTACCTGACGTACATGCGACGGCTTGCGCTGTCGTTACTGTCTCTCCTTCGCCTCCCTCGCCCCTCCCCCTCGTTCGTCACCCATGGCAAAGGTCCTGAATCCCGGTCGGAGCGGGGCTTCCGATCCAAGCCAGAACCTTCACCTCACCTCATCCATCCCGTACCCGCATCCGCCGCCGCCGCCGCCGCTTCATATACAGCCGCACCACCAGCAAGCAAGCAAGCAAAACGGTATTTGCCGCCTGATAATGCATTACTGAACTACATTATTGACTATCCGGGCATCTCGTCCGCTTGCGATTTTGCTTCAACCTTTCCCACAGTTGGCCAGGTGGGCTGGTCGTGGCCTCTACTTAGATTAGATTATAAAAAAAACCACGCTTCATTGCTCTCGTCCAAAACATCAAGAGTCGCAAAATGACACGCTGTTCTGGTCTTCGTAACTTCAACCACCGACCGCCGCTCACACCCCCCCACCAGCAACAGGCAACTCTTCATCAACCCACAAGTCAAAGCACAACTCATTACCCCCACCCTCTGACCTCTGAGCGAATGGGTCGGCCATACCTCGCCGTGTCCCGTGTCCACCGAGACCGAGAACCCCGACAACGGACCCCACTTGGTAGAGCTCAACATGATGCCCCGCGGAGCCCCTCCATGATGTCGTTAGCACATGGACTTTGAAATCCGTGGGCGCCTCCGAGGTCCATCCACTTTTGTTCTGTTCCGCTGCTGGCCATTTATTTATTTAGCCGCCACCCATGACAAAACCTCTGGCTGATTATCCGCCGGATATGTAAGTTATGTCTGGAGTTTCGTCGCATCCCCCCAACATTAGCCATCTCCTTTGAAAGAGAAAACGACGACACCCTTCTAGCAACCTCTGGTAGCTCCGTAGAACCCCGATGGATGCCATTCAGTTTCCACGACACCCATCAAAATTTGTCTCATCCCCACGTGGTGTCCAGACTGGTCTCTTTGGTGGCCGGTTGTCTTGACGCCGAGATGCCGGCGACTGCTCTCGGCGGGAAGAACTCCGATATTCCCGGAGTTGCTTGCGCATCATGATCATGATGATTACACGCCGACGACAGCGACAACACCACCACCACCATGGAAGCACGCCGCCAGAGTCCTGTTTAGTCAATTGTGTCTTTTTTCCTCACACCCCAATCCCCTTCACAGACTGCCCGGGTCCATATTTCCGACAAATGCCTTCTGTGCATTCTTCGCATGTCCGCGCGAATGGAAACAAACCCCTGCGCGTTTTCATCACAGAAAAACTGATCAAAACAACAGCCTGTAAGATGAGACAGCCAGTCAGGTTGTCCAGTCCGCTGGCGCCCCCTCTCAACAGCTTAGCCCCGTTTCCTTGGCGCTCAACCGTTTTTTTTTATTAATTTCTGAGTGCCATCCGTACCAGTCAGCGTGAAGGAAAACTCCTGGGCTTCATTTTGCTCGCGTTTTTAATTGTTCGTATATATACTCCGTGCCGCAACTCATAATCCTACAACCACCCCGAGACACCTGTACATGCATTTTTTGGTTTCACCTGTTTCAAAGATATCGCCTCCGTAACCAAGCCCGTAGAGCTGCCAAACAACTAGCTTCCTTCAACCCAGAACGTGCCTCACTTCTTAGTCCTCAGTGATATCGCCGTATTCCCACATGCCCAGCCGGTCCTGCTTAGCCTGACTCTCAACCTCCTTAAGGTGCTTCAGGTACGGCTCAAATGCCTTGCTGCGCTCCCATGCCTTGAGCTTCTTGGGCACCATGCCGTATCCGCCGGCCACGACCTCCTTGTTGATGGAGTCGTTGGGGCCGGGAAGCTCGCCAGACGACCCGGTGTCGTAGAGCGTGACATAGCTCACGTTCTCCTTGTTGTCGACAAAGTCGAAGCTACCGACCAGTCGCTTGTTCTCCGCGAGCTCATAAATGAAGCCGATGGCATCCTCAAAGTAATCTGCGCCAGTGGGAAGCTGCACAAATGAGAGGGAAGCATCGATGGCTTGAGCCTTGAGCCTCTGGGCGCCGAACTTGGGCTGCTCCAGGGCTCGCAGGCTGGTCCAGGGAATCTTCTCGCTGTTACCATAGTCGATATAGACTACCTCGGACTGCTTGGCAGTGCGGTCGTTGGCCCTGACGCGCGCTCGGTACCACTGACCGTCAGCAGAGAACTTGGCCGACACATACTCGCCAGTCTTGGGCGCATCCCTGAGGGGGTTGTTGTTTTTCGAGTCCAGGTGGAACTTGCGGAACTCGCTCATGAGGCTCTCCAGGGCAGCGGTTCCCTTGCCAATCTCCTGGATCTTGATCTTGCCATTCGCGTCAATGTTGGTGATGACGACGTCGCGGTAGTCGGTGGGCTTCTTATCAAGAGAAACCTCAGCCTCGGGGGCAGCCTCGGCAGCCTCCTCTTCCTCGAACTCCTCGTCCTGGGAAGGATCCCAATCGTACCACAGGCCCTTTCGGCCCTCCTTGGCCTTCTTCTCGGCAGAGAAGAGCTCGGCGGCATTTCCAGACTTCTCGGCAGAGTAGGCATGAACGGAGGCAAGACCTTCCTCGACCAGCACCTTGGCAAAGTTCTCTCGGTTGATATACAGGTCGCCGATGAAACCGCCGACCTTGTCCATGTCGTGAATGTCGACCTCGCAGTCACGCTGGTTGCATCGGCGGTTGGCAAGGTCAAGAGACTCCTTGCCAAATGGCTCGCCGCCCTCGCCATCGGCTCGGGGAGCTCGAGGAGCACGGATGCCGCCAAGGACCATGGTGAGCTTGACATTCTCTCGAGGAATTAGGATGGTGAACCGAGAACCAGCCTTGCAAAAGTCGACAATGGCGGGGACCTTCTTCTGTCGCTGCAGAGTCGCGAGCATGATCTTGGCCTTCTGCGTGTTCTCGGACAAGTCGAGGTACTGCTTGGCCTTGCCGGGCTTGCCGGACCACATGCCCTTCTTCTCCTCCTTGGCCTTCTCCTGGGCAGCGAGCAGTTCATCATAATTAGGGGCTCGGTCAGTGTCATCCTTTCGATGCCGAATGACAGAAGCCCATCCGTTCTCGACCAGGAGCAGGTTGATGTTCGTGCCCTTCTCAGTGACGGTGGCGACATCTCGTGCGTCGAAGCCCTCCGAGGCAGGCTTGGTCCCATCGATGCTAATTCGAACATGCTTGCCAATGAGCTTCTGTCGCAGGAACTCCTTGGCCTCCTCTCGGAATGGACCCTCCGATGGCTCACTGGTCCGGGGTCCACGAACGCTGCTGATGCTAATGCGCTTTTCAGAAGTTCCAGCCTTGGTCCGGACAAGGATGGTGTCGGCGGCGATAATCTTGGACACAATCATGTCCTGGTTGCCACCGTCCGCCTTGGCAACGTGGTGCTTGTGGAGTCTCAGCTTCTTGGACTGGGCCTGCTTCTCCGCAGCGCGGAGGGCGGCCATCTTCTCGCCCAGCATAGTCGAGTGGAAGTCGTTGCATCGTGCGAGGCCGTCCTGGAGGAGGAATTCGGCAATGTTTCCGCGAGGGTGCAGAATGGTTGCGACAAGTTGGCCCTGGGGGCTGGCGCCGACAATCTCGACCTTGACCTGGCGCTGGAGCAGTCTCGTCTCGACAAAAGCGCGAGCTTCGTTCCCGTACTCCTCGGCTGGTTGGGTGGCGCCGGTTGAGGGCAATGTTCGCTCTGTGGAGGGAGTTCGAATGCCAGCAAGCAGGGTCATAGGCTGGACGTGCTTCTTCTCGGAAAGCATGAGCCGCACCAGCAATCGGTCGCCACTGAGGACTCGCTCGACGACACCATCCACGGTCTTGCCCTTCCACTCCTTCATGAACTCGGGGCCACCCAGATCGTTTTGCACCTCGATGATGCCACCGACGCCAACATGCAGGCCCTTGCCCTCGGCCTTGGCTTTGTTCTCAAGCTGGCGGAGGGTCTCGAGTCGATCCAAAATCTCATCGGACTCTTCCTTGCGGCCAGCGTCCTCGCGGACCTTGAGCCAACCAGCCTGGACCAGCCCGTCAGGCAGCTCGGTTCCATCCTTGAGCTTGGCGGTACCAAACTCTCGACCAGAGGTGGGGATCGTGTACAAAACGGAGCATTGAACCGGCTTTCCAACGACGAGGTTTCGAAGATATTCTCGCGACTGGAAGGCGAACGGCTCGTCGCCCTCACGCCTCAGGTGAGGCGCTGTAACATACGCGAGGGAGAGTGTCCGCTCGGCAGCGGGGTTGTTGGGGCTGGTCAATACAAGAGTGTCACCACTAAGCACACTCTTGACATTGCCAATAAAGGTTTTCGACATGATTTAGACGTGACACGGGGGCGAGACGGGAGGACCTGTTTGCAGAAGATTCGTGTTAGTCCAATCATGCCAGCTCTCAAGAGACCAGCACGGCCGCAATTGTCCCCGGAGGTAACTGATTGCGATCCTCAGAGCCATTCCTCGACTGAGCGCTTATAGCCTCATCATCAGTCGAGGCTGGACCTCCCTAGCGTAGAAGGCGGCGACTTGTGATTTGACACCGCCACAAGCAAAAGAGGCACCCCGAGGTACCTATGAGGGGACGAACTTGGGATATCTCCACGTACCTTGAAAAAGAGGGAGAGAGACGGTTTCGCAGTTGAAGCCTTGATGAGAAGCTTGGGGAGGGAGCTCAAACAAGGACAGTTCAGGAATGGGAGATAATAGGAGAGAGCAAAGAGGAGGAGCTCATGGGTGGAGTTGGAGATCGTGTGCCTCGTCGAAAGGTGAAAGGTGGCCCCAAATTCAATTGTGGGGTTCTGGTTCGAGTCCTTTGACGTTTTGGCAGGGTGGATGCCTCTAATAAGCGACGTTGAGCGCGGGGCAGGGCGCTGGCTCCAGGGGCCAAATCCACTGTCGTTAAAGAGCTCTCAGGAGCTTAGCTGGGCTCCATATTTGTAGAGGGCCTCTAGCACACAGGGGCCGAACTATGGACGATAGCATCAGGGCCAATTCCTCGTCTCAAGTCAAGTCTAACGACTGGGAGGCAATTGCCAACCACAGTTACAGCTTACAACATCTTGCACAGGGAAGTTGTGGCTTTAGCTAGGGCATGAGACCTGTTGGACACGCCGCCTTTTCAATGGACTGATCTGCTACCCCTCCTCTCCCCGCGCAGTGACATGATGTCAACAGAGCTTACAATGCATACCCTGTCTTGCCTACCTAAGGATCTAATTATTGGAAGTTTAGAGCTCTTTTATAGCAGATTTACGAAAGCCTTTATGATTTTATTATTTTCTTAGAATTTTAGAGCTCTTTTGTGGAGTACTCAAGAAAGTCTTCATGATTAGTATAATCTAGGTTTAGAGGTGCCATTGACGATCATGAATTTACAGGGGTTGGATTGTAACTTACTAGCTTGCCCAAAACCCCAACAACACAAGACTCGTCTGATGATATTGAATTGGGTCGGCAGGTCAGCAAAGGCTGAAATAGGCAATCTTTGAGAGCCATGGCCGCAAGTCTCCCTCAACCACTCCAAGGCTGCATAAACCAATTCTCCCAACCCCATCGGAAGCCAGGACAAGGTTCGAAAGCAATCACAAGAGACAAGGTTTACTGCATTTGGCTTGATTTCTTGCAGCTATTGAATGTCGATTCTCTCACACGTTCCCATTGTTGGGGCACTTTTAAGTCATTCAAGCCACCGCCTGTAAGCCAAGTCTGATATGATTTACTTGGAGATTCCCTAGTTGGAGATGCCAATGACACCTGATGACCATTAGCAGCTGGATATTGTTATATTTCATCGCTCTGGACATACCGCAGGCAGGTCGAGGGCCAGCGTTGCCGGTCTTGAGGGACTCCTCGTTGTCGCCCTTGCCCAGGTCGTCGGTGCCGCCATGGACAACGACGGTTCGCTATGGTTCCGTAAGCTACAGCTTCAAAAAAAAAAAGGCTGGAGGAGGAATCTTCTTACGCCAACGATGCTGTGGGGGCCGATCAGCTTGACCAGGGAGTCAGTGACGGAACCCTTGGCGTTGCCCTGAGCATCGGTCTCGATGTTGCCGAGGTCACCGACGTGGCGAGCCTCGTCGGTAGGAGCGCCGTGGGTCTTGCTGTGAGGGTTGACTGTCGATTTGATACATCAGCATTGCTCTTCGCCGAGCTGAGCTTCGAGCTCCGGAATCAAAGCTGCCCTTAGACCAAGCCAGGACCAGAGGGGCAGCCCAAGCCATCAAGCCGAGAAAGACTCACAGTGAGGACCGGCAGAGGTGCAGCCGTTGGTGTTGTCACCAAAGGTGTGGATGTGGAAGCCCCGCTTGGCGTTGGGGTCATTGCCGGTGATGTCCCAGCTGATGGTGGTAGGGGCGGACTCAGACTCCTGCTCGAAGATGACGGTGCCGGAGACCTTGGAGTCACCACGGAGAACGCTGACTGCAAGGTGCCATGTTAGCCAGTAGCTCAGTGACCCAAGGCAGCACGACTCTGCAAACGCGAGACCTCTTGGAGCTGAACCCTGTCGGAGCTGGGCGGCGATTGAGCTTCCATGTGCGGAGGTGAGCGACGGCCATCAAGGTCCAGCAAAGTCCATCAAGGGACTCCCCGCGCAGTCAATCATCCCTTCTGGACGATTTCTTGCGCAGGGCTGAGCCCATCAGGGTAGGACGCAGGTCGAATCAGTCATCCCGTTGGACGACAGAGAGAGGAAACCTGCTCAAACCAGCTCGAACCCCCGCCGCAGGCCAAGGGCGATTGCACGCCTATAAAGGGAGCCACCCGCTCCTTAGGGCAGCATTTGTGGATGCGGGAAACTTACCAGCCTTGACCATTTTGACTGATTTTGTTCTTTGCAAAGAGTAAGTATTGGGTATCTGAAGTTGGATGAAGCTGTGGAGG
This sequence comes from Fusarium albidum, assembly GCA_013618265.1. Taxonomy (NCBI): domain Eukaryota; kingdom Fungi; phylum Ascomycota; class Sordariomycetes; order Hypocreales; family Nectriaceae; genus Fusarium; species Fusarium albidum. Next base: position 10,485 of record JABFEP010001864.1, read on the forward strand.
ATGGGAGGCGATGAAAGTGGAGAGGGGGAGAGGAAGCAGAGTTTTGAAGAAGAGGGAGAGGAGAGGAACCCTGGCTGGGACTGGCAGCGGAGGTCCGAAGCGACTTGCCCTCCGAGCTTCCCCCCTCAGATCGAAACTCGGCCTCGCTCTTTGCTGCCCCCTTCGCGATTGTCCGTCGCCCAGTCGCCCCTCCCCAGCAGGGGCCCTTCTCAGGCTTTCTTTCGCTGCGTCTGCCGCCCGCCGCCCCTCCGTACGGCTCTCAGTTGCCCAGCAGCAGGGGAGCTCAGCCAATCCCCCTCCGACATCACCCACAAGAGCTCCAGCTGTTTGGGCATCTTGAGCGCCTTCCATGGAGCTTGAGGAATGGTGGGGTACCACCAGCGAAGCAGCCCCGCTTCTCACTGCCGTCATGGTGCTGACAAATGATCCTGCATTGCATCATCGCCTGCTCGCGGACGAGCTAGGAGCTAAGCCGATGTTCGGAGCTACGTACGTACTGCCAGATTGACCCATGGTTGAGATAAATATGATGAAAAATGATGTGGAATCAGCTCCATACCCTTGCCGTGTTGTATCCTCCCGACAACCCACGAGTTACGGCATGTGATGCAAATCTAGATTTGGAAGCCACAAAGCAAATCGCCATAACGGGGGCGGGGTTCTATTCACGACATCCGCCATCATGATGTCGACTTGGCTTCGAAATAGGCTTGCCAATTGTTTGGCATTCCAAGCGTTTCAATTATATAATAACGTAGATATCCAGCTCTGCAAAGGACACAAGCCACTGACAAATGACACGAGTAAAGCATCATAAGAAACGACTGAGCCATCATCGGCCCAGACCCGTTGCCGTGAGGTTTGCCCTACCTAGCGATAACAGAGAATCGCGATTCTCGAGCATCTCCTCGGAGGTGCCCTTGTCCGTCGGTATGGTTCTCTGATAAGATCTCTTTCGTGAAAACCAACACTATTCTCTGCGGCGCCTGTGCATACCATCACAGAATCATCATCTCCAGCACAAGTCGTTTGAGGCAACATGGATAGCTTGTATTCACACATATCACTACCTCCTACAGCCGCAGAACGCGAAACTGTCAGGCTCCCGCATCCATAGAGATGCAAGCCAGCCTATGAGCTATTCTCCTAACCTATAGAGCTGATCGCGCCCATCTCCTGCCATCTTCTTCGTTTTGGTTCCACACTGCTGCTCAGTCGCAATGATCCCAAAGATCCAACGCCAAGGAATGGTAAAGTAAGAATAAATGTTGTCGAGAATAGAATAAGACCAGAGGGTATCGTGTACGTGCGAGAAGAGACAAGCCATGTGGGAAAAACCATAGCTTGAATATATATGCATGCGCCGCAGTGAACGTATCACCGCCGCCGGGCCCAATGTGCAATGGTCTGACGGGATGAGATCACGAAGCCATAAAAGACGTTACGGTAGGATAAGGGCGAGGGAGTTTCTCCGGCATCAGAGAAGGGCAATCTTGCACGGCAACCATCAGATTGCAACGCTACCAAGAGGAAGGATTTTTGTCTTGTCCCCATGAAACTTGGTGCGGTATCCGATGATGGCTTCGCTGATGGTCTGGAAATCCTTCACCTTGCGGTTGCGAAAATCCGTAAGCAGGTCCCGAAGTCCGGCGACATACTGCTGTGTCTGTTCCACCTCATAGTCGCTGTAGGCACCAAGCTGAAGGAGGATCTGGTCATCTATTGCCCCTCGGCACGTTAGCGTTCCCTCCACTGGCATATGCCTTGGCTTGTAGCTTCTCCAGTGGTGAGCCAAAGGGACACATACCCGGCGCCTCCATGCTTTCAAAGTGTTGAAAATGACACTCGCTACCTCTCGGGCAGGTCCCTTCAGTGAGTTGGTCAGGACATACTTCCCTCTTCACATCAATCTTATTGCTGTAGGTTAGAGAGCGAAGGCCACCAGGCACCGAGTCTTTATACTGAGGATGGAATCGATATGCTCTAAAGCATTGAAGGGGTGATTCGTAGGGGACAAAGGAGGACTTGGGGCCACTGATTACCGGTGTTTCCGTTGTCTGTCCGGCCTGTTCCGTCGGTCAGCTATGTGGTCAGATATGGGCAGTAAAGTTGGTCTACTTCTCCGCCCGAGCCAGATCCTAGATCTCCATCACCCATCGAGATCTGCTGAGTGCCATTGTGAGCTGCTGAAAGGCCGGAAACATCAGAATCGCTCTTCTCCGGGGTTGCGCCAACAGCAAGAGGCGCTTGGACGGATGCCACTGGCGGGTATGTTGGGGATTGGTGATCGGGCAGCTCAACGCCCGCCTCTGTTGGCTCATAATCATCCGATGACCCTTCAGTGGCGTCTGTTTCGTCGCTAGAACTGGCAATGTCCTCCATAACTGCGTCGTCGTCCGACTCCTCGGCGTTGCCATTGACAGCCTCCTGTGGTGTGGTTTCCAGGGGAGCTAACATGTCATCAGCTGTGCCAAGAGAACCCGGTAAGGCTGAGGCATGATCGCGGTGGTCAACAACTTCCTCAGCTGATTCTTGGCCAAGCGCGCCGGTCCCATCATCGCGACTTTTGAAAGCCTCATTTTCATCTACCGAATCAATGCTTAAGGATTCGTCCATCGATGTATCTTGGTCCGCGTCCTCACTTGACCCGGCCCCGTTGCTTTCTTTTGCAGGCATGACAGCAGAGCCATCCAGGGCGTCATTCTCTGGTGGTTGTGATTCAGCTGAACAGGGGATTAGTTCTCTGGACGATTGAATCCGAGCGCGAATTCCATTCCAGCCGGCAATCCCTTTTTCACAATGCAAATATGGCGTCTTACCTTGGACATCGTCTGATTCAGATTCATCCTGCCCTGAAGACTCGGGTTGAAAAGGGTCCTCCTTAAGTCGCTCCTCTTCAGCCAAGCTGTCTTGAATCTCTCTCTCGATTCTAGCGACTTCGGATTGCAAGTGGTTTAGCTGCTCAGTTTGTTCCCTTCGTCGAGCTTCTAGGATGGGCAAACGCTCGCTGACAACACGAGCACGAAGTGATGGTCTTGCCCGCTGTTGCTGCCCTCGGTTTTTGGGTAGTTTTGCGAGTGTGTGAAAATCCGGCCATGGGGGTAATGGGATTGAGGGACGAGTCTCTTCGGCCGCAATTCCCGATCCAGGGGCAGTTGGTGTTGCACGCTTTGGCTGGAGCGTAGCATCTATGCTGCTTTCCTTTGACTGAGCTTCCGATTGCGGCAAAGAAGGGGTTTCGTTGTTGGATAGCTTTGCCTTCTTCCGAGCTTCAGCTTCTGCAATTTTTCGCTTCATATCCTCGATCTTCTTATTCATGCTCTCCAGATTGTACAGGCCGTTGCCGCTGGTAGTCGGAGTTCCGGCACCTTTGGGGGTTGAAGCCGCACGCCTGGAAGCGCTGTCAGACAAACCAGGCTGGTCGCGAAATGAAGCCGTCCTTGAACCGGGGGTCACTGGTCGCTGAATCGAAGAAGGCCGTAGCTCCGGGGAATCTAGCTCCATCTCCGCGTCGTCTTCATCGTCGCTAACATCAATCAAGAATGGTCGGGATTCTCGAGCTTGGCCAAATGGCCGATGTTGCACAGCCGGGGTCGAGTATTCGTTCAGATCCGCAGCCAGAGGTCTCTTCCGTGGATTCGTCACGGGAGAGGGAGCATTGGAGGACAAGAACAGGCCTGGTATTAGATGCGCTGAAGCTGTATCCGCGGTGTCCGCCACCTCTGACGCCGCCACAGCCCGGTCATCAGCGTCGGTCGTACTCTCGGGCGCGGTCCCCGAGGCGTCAACCAAGCCGGAGTGGGCAGACGCCACAGAAGGCGTTGAGGAATCCTGGACCTGAGCTGTTGCTTTCGCATTGGCCTCGCGCGATTTTATCAATGCCTCCATCCTCTGCTGTATCAATTTCGACTTTTCGGATTGAGTTTTGGCTTTTTCGAGTTGATCATTAGCCTTTTCGGGTTGAGCTGTTGCTTTTCCAGGTTGAGAATCAGTCGAAGCTGTCATTGTTTGGTCCACAGTCATCGTTTGGTCCACAGCTGCTGGCTTAGAGGCCTTGTTGTCAGTCGCCCCTGTTTTCGAGCCCTTCGCTGCCAATAGCCGTGCTATTCGATCTTTTCTCTCCTCGGACTTGTCCTTGGGCTTCTCCATGGTGTGGCTGGCTTCTGCTAAGCGGTCTTGTTTGTCGGGAGCACTGCTCGCTGGAGGTGAAACATGCGATGGAACCAGGGCTTCGACCTGTTTTGTCCCTTGAGCGGTGGTAGTCGACTCGAGACCCACTTCTTTGAACAACTCGTCCAACAACGCCTTGTCGATTCCTTCTTCGACATAATGTTGATACCTCACGTTGAGAGGCCAAAGGCGGAGGATAGCCTCCCGAGCCCGCTTTCTGGATTCGATCACGACCGAGTCCACCGGCTTCGTCTCGTCTTGGCTGGTGGACATAAGACCACGAAGTTCGGGGAGAGGCTCGAGCGCTGTGGTCTCCGTTGCAGGAGGTCGGACATCGCTACGCGGGGTCTCTATTGCGTGGTCAGTATCATGTCAGAGGTAGTCGAAATTCGAAGATATTTGGGCGGATACGCACGAGCATGGGACGCGTCATTCTCCAATCCATTTGACTGTATCTCACGTGGCGAGAGATAAGGTGAGTATGAACCAGAGCGGTCTCGAGGTAGCGGCGCGGTGCCCCAAGGCTGCTGAGGAGCGGAGGCAGCATGGCGTTGGGCATTTGTTGTTTCGTGGCCGGGGGCCTTATCCATCGCGCCCTGACTTTGCTGCGGCCCGGCAGCCTCTTTTCCAGTATCCATGTCGCCAGGCTTGTATAGATCTTCGAGCTCGCCTTCACTCAGCTCGCCCTCCTCCATGGCGTCATCATCGGTGGTCACAGCTGGGCGCGCATTGGAAGAGTCCCCAATCTCCTTCGTCGGAGAGGGATCGTTTTGTTCCGATAAAACCTCGGGCGGCCCATTAGACGAGATTTTCTGCCACCCTGTGGTATTGCCAGAGAAGCCCATGCCCAATCCAGGGATGGTGGCACGGTTGTAGTCGTAGCTTTCAGCAACACTGCGGCCATAGGCGGAGGCCTGGCTTCCCGCATTTTCGTTCGAAGGATATGGTAGTGCAGCGTATGGTTGACTTGTCGAATAGTAGGGTTGGGATGCCTGGTAGCCATGAGGAGGCCCATAGCCGAAGCCGTAATGGCTCATGTTTGAAGGACGTCGACGCGAGTAGTAGAAGCACGGTGCTCTTTGGATAGCCACGAATAGGCAAATCTATCAATCGCGTTGGTCATACCATCCGGTTTGAACGGTCGCGAAGTCAGAGATGGTTCCGAATCGGTGAGCCCAGCAAGAAATGAGACAAGTGTGTGTGGTTCGGCTCCAAAGCGGCGGGAGAGGAGGCTGGGGGTTGTCGCGTCAAAAAAGGATCAAATGAAAAAGCACATTCACCAAGATGTTTTCCTACAGAAGTGCTGATTGTCGCTGGGGGCGTGAGACGGCGACGTGTTGATCGTCAGATATGATCCAAATTCCAAGGGCAGGCTCGAGGATAGATTGAAATTCGAGACGATCTGTTGGTGCAAACCTAAAGTTCAGAATCACGTGCGTGCTTCCCTAGTGGCCCATGCTCATCGAAAGGTAACCGAAACCTGCCTTACCTATCTATACCTAGGTACCTTCAGGTACCTATCTAGTAGGCACCCAGGCACCTAATCGTTTGCTGGTCATAAAGCCGCCAGGCGCCCCTTTTTTTATAGTCTTGGAGGGCCGGTTTACATATTTCTGTAGGCCTGCAAGAACCAGATGCATACCTAAGGTAGGTCTAAGGTGTGTTAAAGATACACCTAAGGTAAGCTTAGGTACGACGGGACCTACGTAGCCTGTGCACGGACTCGGGAGAGTGTCAGCAGAGGACAACCTCAAGCTTCAACACCTGGAGCTGCATCCGCATTAACTGCAACCAGAGTCACGTGAAGTTGCTTTGTTTACTTCGACACCCGATGTCCCCGGCAACGCCAAACGGTTGGATCCCTGCTATCGTGCCCGTTCCTTCACAGCCCGAGACGCATTTTGATCCAAGACTTGCATTGCATTGCCTGATGATATCCCTCATGAAAGGCTGACTTGAACCGAAGTGCCTGTATATTTTCATTGTTTTACCATCTGCGGGAAGTTGCGACGTCCTTCGTCCCTATCGTTTTTATCTCCAGCCAGCTTTATTTACTTGCGCAAGCGGACCGTACCGCAGAACTGGAGACATCATCCTGCACGCCCGCAACGCCGGAAGCTGTTGATGCGGTCGCTTGACCATGGCCTTCAACGCCACAAGCACGGCGCATCGGCGCAGTAATCCTTTTGCCAGAACCCCTTCCGCATCACCTGCGACAGCCAACACCATCAGACCTAAATCCGCCATCTTCTCGTCCCCGTCGCCGATCCACGCACTATCGACACCACCGTCCCATAACAGAACGCAATCGAATGGGTCACTATCAGGGTCCCATGATAGAGCTCAGCCGAACGGATCTCTATTGGGGTCTCATGACAGAACTCAATCGCATGGATCTCCATCGGGGTCTCATGGCTTCCCTGGAGTTCCATCTCGACAACATTGCAGTGACTCCAAGAGCGGGACGCCCATATCAACCACGTTTGCGCCATCGTTCATCAAGGCAGAAGAGATGAAGCGAGCTCACGATGCAGTGAAGGGCATCGAGGGCGAAAATGACTTCTCCGGCAAGCGCTACGTATGGCTTAAGGATCCCCAGACTGCTTTTGTCCGTGGGTGGATCGTCGAGGAGCTGGGCGGCAACCGGCTGCTTGTACAATGCGATGATGGAACAGTGAGCATCTTGCGAGTATCGATCCTTTTCCCATGACTGACATGCTCCCAGCAGCGAGATGTTGATTCCGAAAGCGTCGATAAAGTGAACCCTGCCAAGTTCGACAAAGCAAACGATATGGCCGAGTTGACGCACTTGAACGAGGCATCCGTCGTTCACAACCTTCACATGCGATATCAAGCCGATCTGATCTACACGTACTCGGGCCTTTTCCTTGTCACAGTCAACCCGTACGCTCCGCTCCCTATTTACAACAATGACTACATCAACATGTACAAGGGGCGAAGCAGGGAGGACACCAAGCCTCACATCTTTGCCATGGCCGACGAGGCCTTTCGAAACCTAGTCGAGGAGGGAAAGAACCAAAGCATCTTGGTTACGGGTGAATCAGGTGCGGGAAAGACGGAGAACACGAAGAAGGTCATCCAGTACCTTGCTGCCGTTGCGCAGTCGGATTCATTGGCCAAGAGCAAGACACAGCATTCGAACCTCTCTCAGCAAATCCTGCGAGCGAATCCCATCCTGGAAGCGTTCGGAAACGCTCAAACTGTCCGGAACAACAACTCTTCACGCTTCGGCAAGTTCATCCGCATCGAGTTCACACGCACCGGCGCCATTTCCGGGGCTTTCATCGATTGGTACCTGCTCGAAAAATCCAGGGTTGTCCATATCAACCCACACGAGCGGAACTATCATGTGTTTTACCAGCTGCTTAAAGGCGCCAGCGCCAGCATGAAGAGGGAGTTCTTGATCGACGGTCTTGGCGTCGAAGACTTCAACTACACTCGAGATGGCCATGACACGATTGTGGGTGTGTCAGATCGAGAGGAATGGGAGTCGCTCATGGAGGCCTTCGGCGTCATGAGGTTCTCGAACGAGGAGCAGACGTCGGTTCTACGGACGGTGGCAGCCGTGTTGCATCTGGGAAACATCAACGTTGTCAAGGAGAGCCGAGCCGCAGACCAGGCTCGCCTTGCACCGGATGCGAAGGAGCAAGCTGCCAAGGTCTGCAAGTTGCTCGGCGTGCCTCTGGAGCCATTTCTTCAAGGCCTGCTACACCCCAAGGTCAAGGCCGGCCGCGAGTGGGTTGAGAAAGTCCAGACACCCGAGCAGGTCCGCCTCGGTCTCGATGCGCTCTCGAAGGGTATCTATGAGCGGGGATTCGGCGACCTGGTCAGTCGCATCAACCGACAACTCGATCGAACCGGCATGGGTCTTGACGATTCACACTTTATTGGAGTCCTCGATATCGCCGGTTTTGAAATCTTTGAGCAGAACAGCTTTGAGCAGCTCTGCATCAACTACACCAACGAAAAGCTCCAGCAATTCTTCAATCACCACATGTTCGTCCTGGAGCAGGAAGAGTATGCGAGGGAGCAGATTGAGTGGAAGTTCATCGACTTTGGGCGCGACCTTCAGCCCACCATCGACTTGATCGAGCTTTCGAATCCAATCGGCGTCTTCTCCTGCCTTGATGAGGACTGCGTTATGCCCAAAGCCACAGACAAATCCTTCACCGAGAAGCTCAACTCCCTGTGGGACAAGAAATCGACCAAATACCGGCCCTCACGTCTTGGCCAGGGATTCATCTTGACTCATTACGCGGCTGAGGTCGAGTACTCCACTGAGGGCTGGCTTGAGAAGAACAAGGACCCCTTGAATGATAACATCACGCGGCTTCTCGCGGCCTCGACAAACAAGCACGTCGCTTCTCTCTTCTCCGACTGCGCTGATTCAGAAGATGATCATGGCGGCGCGAGAAGCCGGGTCAAAAGAGGCCTTTTCCGCACGGTCGCCCAGAAACACAAGGAGCATCTTCACAGCCTGATGACCCAGCTCAACTTGACGCACCCTCATTTTGTCCGATGCATCCTTCCCAACCACAAGAAGAAGCCAAAGCAGTTCCACAACCTCCTTGTTCTCGACCAGCTGCGCTGCAATGGTGTTCTGGAAGGCATCAGAATTGCACGGACAGGCTTCCCCAACCGGCTTCCATTTACCGAGTTCAGGCAGCGATACGAGGTGCTCTGTCAACATATGCCCAAGGGATATCTGGAGGGACAGGCCGCGGCATCTCTGATGCTTGAGAAGTTGGGGCTCGACCGGGCGCTGTACCGGGTCGGTCTGACCAAGGTCTTCTTTCGAGCCGGCGTGCTCGCCGAGCTCGAAGAACAGCGCGATGCTCTCATCACCGAGATCATGTCAAGGTTCCAGGCTGTTGCCAGAGGTTTCATCAAGCGACGTGCAGCCTACAAGAGACTCTTCAGGACCGAGGCTACAAGAATCATCCAGAGGAACTTTAATGTGTATCTGGATCTGGCAGAGAATCCCTGGTGGCAGTTGATTGTCAAGATGAAGCCTCTTCTTGGTGCCACTCGAACAGCAACTGAAGTCAAAAAGCGAGACACCATGATCAAGGAACTCAACGACAAGATGCGGCTCGAATCAGAGAACCGCCTGAAGCTTGAGGAGGAGCGCCGAAATTGCCACGCCGAGATGATGCGGATTCAGCAGACGCTCGAGAGCGAGCGGGCGCTCGCCTTGGACAAGGAAGAGATATTCAAGCGCCTCCAGCTTCGCGAGGCCGAGCTTGAAGAGAAGCTCGCAGGCGCCATTGAAGACCAAGAAAGATTGGAGGACGAGCTGGACGACTTGTTGGGAGCCAAGAACCGCGCTGAGCGAGAGGTCGAGGCCTACCGTTCGCAGCTGGAACAAGCCGCCATTCTCATTGCCAAGCTTGAAGAGGAGAAAGGCCGCCTCAACGCAAAGATTGCTGAACTCGAGGAGTCCATGGCCGAAATCACTCGAAAGCAAACGGAAGGCAGCGAGAAGGAGCTTGCGCTTCAAGATGAAGTCAAGATGCTTCAGAGCCAACTCGCCCTGAAGGAGAGAAAGGCTCAAGATCTCGAGTCTAAGCTGCTCAAGGTCGACCAAGACCTGGAGGTAAAGCTGCACTCGACCCAAAAGGAGCTTCAATCCAGCAAACTGCGCGAGTCTACTCTGTCCCGCGAAAACCGAGACATTCAGCAGCGACTTACGGAACTGTCCAAGACGTCTACCGACTACGAAGACCTGGTCCGTCAGAAAGAGAGCGAACTGGCGCTCCTGCGAACCGACAACAAGAGCTTCGAGAGTGAGCGCCAGTCTCTGGAGGAGCAGAAGAAGTCCTTAACTACTGAAAAGGAGAAGGCTGCCACCAAGTTCCGTGAGGCTCAAGCCGAGCTGGTGGCGATGAAGTCGAGGCAATCGCAGTTGGAACGAGAAGCCGAGGATGCAAAGAACCTGCTCGAGGCTCGCCTGTCGGAGGATGCACAGGCAGATCAGAACCGCCAGGTTCTTGAGTCACAAATCAAGGACCTCAAGGATGAGCTGTACAAGGCTCAAATGGAATTGAGCAGAGAACGCCAATCCCGCGACGACGTTCAGCTGCTTGGGGAGCACAAGTATCAGGAGCTCAAGGACGAGTTCGACCGGCTCAACGAGTCCAAGATCATCATCGAAAAGGAAATGTACGCTCAACAAGACACCCTGCGGAGGACCATGGAGGCTCGGACGACTGCCGAGAACGAGCGCGATGAGGCGAGGCAGGAGATCCGACGACTTCGGGTAGCCAAGACCCAAGCCGAGGAAGCGCGAATGCAAGCCGAAGTTGCCGGGGAGCGACAGGCATCAAAGGCAGCACGGGAACGCGAGAACAGCGTGCGTAAAGACCTCGACGCGGCACAAGATCGGCTTCAATGGTTCGAGGGCGAGTGTGCCAAGCTCAACCACCAGATCGAGGATCTCAACAAGCTGATCCTGGAGTCGGGCGAATTCGGTCTGAAGAACGACCAGGCCAAGGAAAGACTCGAGAGAGAGCTGGGCACCGTCAAAAGCCGCTTGATGGCGTCCGAGAATGACAACCGAGCTCTATTAAACAAGCTTCAGCAGAAGGGTCTCGAGATTGCTCGGTCGTCTTCCCGCGCCAGCGAGGCGTCTCGCGGCCAGATTCAGACTCTCCAGCGGGAGAAGGCGAGGATGGAGGAGCAGAACACCAAGCTCAACAAGCAGCTGGGTGATTCACAAATCGCCATCGCATCGCTCGAGAAGAGGGCGGAGAAGCTACAACTCAACCTTGAGGACCTTAGCCACGAAGTTGCCCGTGAGGTCAAGTCAAGCAGAAATGCCGAGAAGGCCTCGTCCACTTTCACCGCACAGCTGGCCGAAGCCAACCGGACGATCGAATCGGAGCGGCAGCTACGAACACAGGCGCAGACGACTGTCCGCACGCTTCAAGCCTCTCTGGACTCCAGAGACAAGGAGCTTGAAGGGCTGAGAGCGCAGATGCTCGACGTTTTGAGGACCGTGGATCCCGAAGTCCATATCCCGCCTCAGTCTGACGGCACGGATGAAAAGATGCTGATCCAGAACTTCGATTTGGTGAGAAAGGTTGAGGAGCTGCAGCAGAATCTCCGGGTCCAGACGGCGGCAAGGACGAACGCAGAGAACCAGCTCGCCGAGTTGCGAGCCTCACGGCATGATTCTCCCAGCCGCCCCAAGCTCGAGGAGATGCATCTCAACGAGGCGCCATTCCACGGATCACCCACCCAGAGGAGGGCCGCCAAGATCCATGCGAGGAACTATTCCAACAACTCAACCCCGACACGGCGGTTCCAAGAATTTGACCATCTTCAGGATTCGACCCGCTCCGACCGGACAGTCGACACTCTGAGCTTCAACAGCCGGATGGACCTCAAGGCCGAGGTGGAGGAGCTCCAGAACCAGCTTCAGCTCAAGGAGATGCAGAACCGTCATCTTCAGAGCCAGATCGACCGAAGCACCCCCGTTCCGGGCGACTACGACGACCAGAGCCCCTCCCTCCGTCGCATCCAGAAGCTCGAGATGGTGAACAACCGTCTCCATGATATGCTGGACGACTCCACCAAGAAGGTCTCTGCTCTGGAGCGAACCATCCGATCCGGCGAGCTCTCGCTGCGGGACATCCAGACCCGGACGCACGAAGAGATCCTCGATGTGCTGAACAGCCAGGAAGACTCCCGACGTGCCCTGATCCACAGCCACAAGGATGCCGTGGCCGAGCTGACAGACATCAAGGTTCACTTTGAGCGATTGCGACATGATCGCGCCAAGGCCGAAGTTGAGCTCCGCGATACCAAGTCTGACCTCCACGAAATGACATTGGCCAGGGAGCAGGAGTCGCAGAGTCGAAGCCAGCTTCTTCAGGAGTTTGCAGATCTGCAGATCCGCCTCGGCGCAGAGACTTCCAAGCTTGTCGACGTCACATCCAGCCTGGACCTGTACAAGACCCGTGCCGACGAGTACTTCAGCAAGCTTGAGCAGGCAGAGATCGCTGTCCTCAAGGCCAGTCGCGCCGAGCAGTTTGCCAAGTCGCAGGCCAAGGAGGCTGATGATACCTATGCAGAGGTCATGGCGGAGCGCGAGAAGATGGACGCGAGCATCGAAGACCTCCAACGACAAAACCAACGCCTTGAAGAAAAGGTCGAGGACATCTCAACTGACCTGGCTGCCGCCACCCAGGCGAAGAAGCGACTTCAGCACGAACTGGAGGATTACCGCAACCAGCGCGCCATGGACATTGAGGACAAGGAATCGAGCATGGAGCAGACTCGTAAGAAGTATCAGGCCGAATTTGCTACGTTGACGAATGAGCTCGACCTTGCCCGCGAGGAGAAGCTCTTCAAGCAAGCCGAGATCTCGCGGCTTCGAGAAGAACTCGACGAGCTGCGATCCAAGTGGGACGACGAAGTCCTCAACAGCTCGACCTGGTCCAAGGAAAAGTCTCGCCTCGAGTCCACATTGGCAGATGTCGCATCCTCCCGTGATGAGGCAGTGAATGCTCATCACGAGGCCCAGGGCAAGGTCGTCTCTCTCTTGTCGCAGGTCCGGACTCTGCGCTCCTCCGTGGACGAAGTTGCCGCGGAGCGCGACCTCCTCCTCCGAGAGAAGCGCAACGTGGAGGCACGCCTCGAGGAAGCCAAGGCTGGCCTTGAGGATCTTGTCAAGGGTGAGAGCCCGTCTCTCCGCAACGCCGCCAACATGGACAAGGAGATTTTGGACCTCAAATCAAACCTCGCCCAGCAGGAGGACATTGCCGCCGCTGCTGTGGAAAAGATGCGGCGAGCCGAGGCACTCGTGACTGAGGTTCAGAAGGATGTCACGGTTGAACGTGAGACCAGCGCTCAGCTTCAGCAGCAAAAGGCCTCGCTCGAGAAGAGTCTGAACGAGGCCCAGCTCAAGCTTATTGATCTCGAGACGAAGGGCTACTCCAGTGCGAGCCAAGACATCAAGTTCCTCCACAAGCGCATCCAAGAAGTAAGTCTGGCTGGCTGCAAACACAATCCCCCTCGGGACTAGGGCTAACCGTTCCCTTGCACAGCTCGAGTCTCAACTAGAAGATCAGGAGACTGAACGTAGCAAGTCTCAGCGCTCCGTCCGAAACGTGGATCGGATCGTGAAGGACCTGCAGACGCAGATTGATCGAAAGGATAAACAGAACACGCAGCTCTCGGAAGACGTCTCTCGGATGCGCGACAAGGTCGAGAAGCTTCTGAAGACGATCGAGGAGCTACAGTCGTCCGAGTCAAAAAACCAGTTGTCTGCCCGGCGAGCTGAGCGTGAAGTACGTGAAGAGAAGGAGAAGTCGCTTCGTCTGGAGCGAGAACTGGATGGATGGAAGAAGCTCCGGAACGAGAAAGGCCCGGGCAGCGTCATGAGCAGCGTCCGGAGCCGCATGGGCCCCTGGAGGGTCAGCGAAGGAGACGATGCGTCGGTGGTTGACATCCCCAAGAGGAAGAGTAGCCTTAGCAGGGTGCCCAGCCTCACCAAGGGATTTCTCTAAAAGGAGGGAAAGGCACAGGCAGGAATTTTTGGCGAGATGGAGTGCATAATGATTGGGGCGTTGAAGCATTGTTCAGAGCAACTGGTTGGTTAATGGGAGGGAGGGCGGAACTCGGGCAACGGACATGACGGTATGGCGGATTGTATCATATGTTTTTAGCGTGTTGCGGAATATGGCCTGTACGTAGGAATGATGAGAAACTTGCAACTGTCAATAGCATCGACGTGCTTTACGTCTTGAAGATTTGCAGCGATGTCTCATGGCGCTTTCTTGTCAACCGCCTAGGCACCGATATACGACGCCACTCCATAGGTTGAGGCCTGGGTTGAGACCATAATGATCAAAGATGCAGCTGTCGGTTGCCCAGAAATCCGTGGGTAACGTCAAAATCCAGCAGGAGTATTTTCGCCGTATCTTGATCCCGCTATCTCCACGCACACAACGGCCAGGCTGCCAGAGATCCGGGAATAGAAATGCATGGAAGGGCCCTGCTAATTCTCCGTACTTTTCCGAATTTATTCCTCCACACAATATCACTCACAGAGCAACCCCCCAGTGACGGACGTCCTTCGGACTGTGGCACAAGGCTGTCCAGGTGATCGAAGCCGGCGGGTAACTGCCAGGATATACAGGGGCCCCCATTCTCAGCAGGCGCCGTCTCTCGTTTTGTTCCAGTCCAAGTGGTCTGCCACTCTGATGAAGGGTGTTGTGTATGGCTGTCTCGAGCGGGAGGACGGAGGAGTTCCTACACTACAGTGCTGAGGACTGCCGTCTGTACTCCATACTTGATAATGAGATGTGGCACTCCACTCTCGGGCCAAGCAATTGCGCGACAGAAAGAAGCATGCGCGGAGAATAGGTAGTCTGCCAGATATATATTTCATAGCGAGATGTAGTCGCAGCTACATCACGCATGGTATGAGCTCCCTCAGCTCGTATGTCTCAGCCTTGATTAACCGACTGGTCGGCTTCTAACTGGGCTTCTAGACCTTGGATGGGCAATCCCTTGGATGCGGGTGGTTGTGTAATTAGTCCCACGGCAGAATCCGGGGACCTCCATCGACTGACGCTATGCTCCAAGCCCTTGGATTTTGTGTCTCCGTTCGTGATATGGGCGAGGCTCGTCGGGATGACGGCCAAATGTCACAAAGAGATTCGACCCAGCATACAATTATCGTATCGTACATGTCCGACAACCCCGTCTTGGCTCCGATTTACCGAGCGGCGAGGTTTCATTTGAACCGCCATTGGATATCAGCTCTACTCGTAGCTAGGGCTGCTGACCTCGGTCTTCCTTTGAGCCGTCCGCCGGCTTGTCGGATGGCTTGGGCTTCTCCACGCCCAGTCGGCCCATCAGGTCATCCATCATCTCCTGCAAAACCCTCTCGTCCTCCGGGTTGACCAACCCTGGCCGGCGGATGGCCGCCCGGCTCCTCTCCTGGAGCTCCTGGACGGAGCACAGATCAAACCCCCACGAGATGCCTCCGACCAGCAAGACGGCGAAGCTCGTGACATTGAGGGTGGCAAGCCCGAGAGCCTGCACCGCGAGCAGGGACCGGTCTCCCGAGTCAAATTTCACCGGGTGCCGGTTGGAGGAGTAGAACTTGGGGAAGGAGTCCAGGCGCCTCCGTAGCACCGAGCGTCTCGAGATGGCTACGGACGCGGCCAGGAATCCTGCTCCGGCGAAGAACAGGCCGAGCTGCTGAAATTGACGGGCCCATGGCGATGCCGGTGGGGAGCCTCGACTGGTCGTGGGGTCGTTCTGAGTGTGCCGGGGTGTAGGCGTGCTGACAGGTCCCGGCATCGGCATGGCGTAGGAGCTTGCCATTGATCTGAGAGAAACCCGCAGAGGAGCCACACCGCACGGAT
>JABFEP010001865.1:0-11599 GCA_013618265.1 Fusarium albidum
GATCAATAACATGTAATGAGATGATATCGCAAGGGCATGTGCATCGGCCCTAACGGGGGTGAAGCCTTTGACCGAATGAAGGTCGCGGGATGACATGGACGGCTTGATACGGATAGGTGAGCTCATCATTCTCTGCACCGTCGTCCCCCCCCCTGCCTCCACAACGCCAACAACGCCAGCAATAGACGCTCAGTCCAGAACTCGCCCGTTGGTTGAGACTCGGCTGGATGACGTCCTAGATGCTGGACTTGATGATGAAGAGGCGGATGTGATGTGCCAGAGGGATGGATCAAGCTCAAAAGGTATTTAAGGATGAGCTTGCCACCGCAGATCCAATCCCCTATTCTCTTCATCCTCATCAACTGGACTTACAACTTCATCATCAGACATACATCTCCATCTACAAACCCTAAAATGGAAAAAGCAAAGCATGCCGTCTCCAGCTTCCTCTCTAACGACGGGAAGCACAAGACCACAGTCGACGAGGACGTCAGGGCTCCCGTCACCGAGGAGCATGTCCGCCCTCACCGACACGAGAACATCACCACCGCCCTCGACAAGGAAGTTCACCAAGAACATCACCACACAACTGTCCAACCCGTAACGCACAAGGAGACCCTGTAAGTCATCCCCTGCTCCCCTCACCCCCCTGGGCCATTCACTCACATAGACCAGTCCTGAGCAGCACCACCACAACATCATCCCCACCGAGCACAAGACCTTCCACCACGGGAACGAACAGGAGACTCGCTCGACCCTCGACCGTGACGCCGCCAAATACAGGGACACATCCGAGACTCACAGCACCACTCACTCGGCCTCGACCGCCCCCGTCGTGACCGGCGAGCGTATCCATCATCACGTCCACGAGCACGTCCAGCCCGTCATCCAGAAGGACACGGTCCAGCCTCACGTCGTCCACACGACCATCCCCGTCCACGAGGTTCACCATGCCGCGCCGGTCCACCACGGAACCTCCACCTTGCCTGCCAAGACGATGCAGGAGTTCACACAGCAGCGGGGCGGGCTCGGGGAGAAGGCGGCTCAGAAGCTGACCGAGTTTGAGGGCTGCCCGAAACCCTACAGGAAGGAGTTGCAGAGCGAGCAGCTCGATGCCGACAAGAGTATGCACCTCCACGGCCACGGCGACAACTATGGTGAGAACCATACCCACGGACGGGGTACCGATCACCACCGTGCTGCCGAGGGTGCCCTCGGTGGTGCCGCCATTGGTGCCGCCGCCGCTCACAAGGCTCGCGGCAACAGGACCCGTAGCGGATCCAGCTCCAGCAGTTCCAGCTCGAGCGATGAAGAATCTCGTCGTGCCGGTAAATCTGGCAACAACCGTGGCCCCGCTAATGCTGCGGCTGGTGGTATTCTCGGCGGTCTGGCATCTCGTAAGAAGACCACTACCAATGAACCCAAGACCCGTGACCATGAGTCCTCCAACAGACCCCTTGATTCTACCGCCAACCGGGGCCTTGAGTCTAGCAGTCATGGAACTGGCTTCGGCGCCTCTCCTGGATTGGAGTCGAGCAACAGGAATGTTGGTCCTGGCACCACCACTGGCCATGCACCTGACTCTACTGGCAGGGGTATGGGATCTACCACCACGGGTGGTCTCGAGTCTGGCACTAAACATACAGGGGGTACTTCTGCCTTTGGCTCTGCTGGCCCGGGTCTAGGTGGCCAGACCAAGATGAATGCTCTGGGCTCTACCGACAGGGGAACTGGCTCTGCCAACACTGGCCACCCTCCGTCTACCAGCACCAGCCAGTACAACCAGCCCAAGAATAGCGCCATCAGCAATGACCCCTTGGATACCAAGTCTGATGTATGTATTCCTGATCTAAGGACATGAAATTGTCTAACATGCAGTAGCCTCGAAAGGATTCCGGTATTGATATGCAGTCTCCAGCCAGCGCCACGGGCAAGAAGCCGTCGCTCATCGACCGGCTGAACCCTCTTAAGGACGCTGATGGCGATGGCAAGAAGGGATTCCTTGATTAGAGTGTCTGGCTTGGTATCTTGTTGTACGATTAGTTAATTAGGCGAGGAATATATGACGCATACTTACTAGTAATTTGGCATCAGATACGTGAACTGGAGTGTCAGTGCTGGAGATGCATACCTATAGCAAAAGTGAACTCTCCAGCAGACAATGAGTCATGCGAGCACTGGTGCAGCATTCGAACCGAGAACCATGCATTTGATATCTAGTCTATCCAAACAGGGTAATCACTCCAGTAGGCCTGCAGCAACAGTCTCTCCGCCGCTCCGTATCACGACCCTCTGGCCCGGCTCAAGGGGAACTTTGGCCGCAAGCTTGATCACCACCCGCGCGACACCACCAGGCTGCACAACCCTCGGCTTCTTCTTGACTATCGCCCCGCTCGCCTTGTCGAGGGTCGCTGCGATGGACACGATCTGGCCCGCCGAGTGCAACCGCCCGCGGTGGAGCTCCACGGGCATGGGCATCAGGTGCTCAAACGCCATGGCCTTCATTGTGAAGGTATCGCTGCAGCTGATGGGGCTTGCTGTGTGGCAGAGCATGTCGCCGACTCGAATGTGGATGGGGTCAATGTTTGTGAGGGCGATGCTGACGCTTTGCCCGGCCACGGCCCAATCTTGCATATCCGAGTCCACCATTATGGACTTGATATAGGCCTCCTCGCCGCTGGGCTGCACCAGGAGGGCATCGCCGAGCTGGATGGAACCCGAGTCGACGCGGCCGGCTATCGTTATAGTGCCTTGCTGGGATCGGAACACCTCCGAGATGGACATTCGGAAGGGTTTCTTGAGGGCGCGCGCTGCTGATGGCTCCGAGTCCTCTAGAGCATCAATCAAGGTAGGGCCGGTGTACCAGGATGCTGCCGAATCGTCTGTTCGTCGGGCTAGGTTGTCGCCGTTGAGTCCCGAGATTGGGATGAAGGTCACGTTCTTGCCCTGGAACCCGAGGCCAGTCAAGAAGCCGCTGACCTGTTGAGCAATTTCGTCAAACCGCTCCTTTGACCATCCAACCATGTCTAGCTTGTTGACAGCAATGACCAGTCGCTGGACGCCCAAACTCCGCAGAAGTAAGACGTGCTCTCGGGTCTGCCCCTTCAGCCCCTTTTCGTAGGCGCCGGTGTTTGCGTCAATGACCAGGATAGCAAAGTCTGCCTGACTGGCACCCGCAATCATGTTCGGGACAAAGTCTCGATGCCCTGGCGCGTCGAGGATGGTAAAGTTGGTCTTTTCCGTCTCAAAGTGGTTTGTGGCGATGTCGATGGTCACACCTCGTTCTCTCTCTTCACTTCTCTGGTCCATCACCCAGGCAAGGGCAAATGATTGTTTGCCAGACTTTTCCGCCTGTTTTCGATATCGATCAATGGTGTGCTTTTCGACGAATTTGAGTTCCAGTAGAAGTCGTCCCATAAGGGTGCTCTTGCCAGCATCGACGTGTCCTAGACCATTAGCATAGCCCACAAAAAGATATGTGGACGAGAGGTAACTCACCAACAACCACAAAGCTGATACTTCTCTTGCTGACACTGTTTTCAAACTCCTTGAGCACATCGAGCCCCTTGCTCTTGGGGGGTGGTGTTCCGGCAATCTTGAGCGCGGCAACGTCCTTCTCAACCTCAGAGACATCCTTTGCTTTCTGGGGTTTCTTGGTGGTCTTTGCGACCGTCTTTTTCCCAGCTGAATGGAATTAGATTAGCCATTACTTTGTCCTCGCAAAGTTCGAACCTTTCGCCTGAGCTGCGAGCACAATATCATCTGGACTTGGCTCGGCGAAGGCTTGGGCGAGGAAGGAGGGAGAGGAGGTGTATGGCATCGCGAAAACATCGGGCCTGTGGGCTTTGGCCGGAGCAGACCCAAAGAGCGTCCGCGCAAAAGCAGATGGGGCGGCGTGGGGAGCAACCTCTGGCATGATGACCTCTAGGGTCGCCTCTGGGGTCGCGACGATATCTTTCTCTTTCAAGACTTCGCTAGTAGCCTTGCTCTCCGGCGACTTTTGACTGGGTGTCGAATTGGTCTGCCGTAGTGGTTCGGGAGCCTGGCGCCTTGCTAGACTCTGAAGGGGTCGTCGATTTTCTTTTTGAGAGTTGGAAATGGAAAGTCTCTCGATCCCCTTCTCTAGATTTTCTTGTCCCCTCTTTTCCTCTTTCTTCTTCTTTCGTACGGCTGCTAGAGCTTGGAGTTTCGACATCTTCGGTGCTCCTTCGCCACCTCCCAACAAACCACCTCGAGGGCGTTCGGGCTCGATAAAGGCGGCCAGACGCTCTTGCGGGACATTTAACCATGGCATGTCGTCAAAGAACCATGACGGAACTTTTCTGCCGGTATCTGGTGTGGCCATGTTCAGGCAAGATCCATTTAACAGGCGTCCATGGTCTGCTCCAGTCCCCAAATGGCCTCGCGAAGCAGGAAAAAACATTGACATACCTTGCGGGGCTTTCTTGGCTGGCTTTGGGGCTGGGGCGATGAATTTGTTCATCAGATAATTGACTGACTTGTCGACATCGTAATAGTAGTGCCACAGAGCTTCCTCAATCTGCGCCTTTGTGACCTTTTTCGCCCCAGTGCCGAGTGCTCGCCGAACGTCGGCAGTGCCGTTGTCCATAGCCTGACGGTCCTCCGGGCTGAGCTCATCTTGCTCCTCATCTTGCTCCTCATCGTAGTCGTCACCGTCAAAGTGGTCACCATCAGATTCGTAGTCGTCACCGCCAAATTCGTAGTCGTCACCGTCAAATTCGGACACGATATCGTCCGCATTGAATGTATGAACAATTCTATGACGAGACATGGTGGGTGATGGCTCTGTTGCACTGTTTGAATATGGCTGTTCCTCCAAGTGCAGGTTGAGTGGGTGTCGTCGGATCGATAGGAGGCGGAGTTGATCGGGAAAATGTTGGAAGAGGGAGACGCAGCATGTATATAGGTAAAGATGCGAAAAAATAAGAATCTTCGAGAGTGCTGCAAGGTACGGCTGAGTCAATTTAGGAGTCGACTTTGCTGTGACTCTGTCGATGCATGAAGTTGACGACGGATGGCGGGGCAGTGTGGTGGGGTTCAGTGATGAAGTCACACCGGGAAGCGCTGACATGGAACACTGGAGCCTGCGGGGTAAAGTCTGATTTATCCGGACTTTACATTCGCCGCGCCCGGATCGGTGTGCAAGGCAACCCCAATCTTCAAAAAATTCGGGCTGCATCAGAAACTGACAGAAGCTCTGGGCTGCCACCAACCTTCGTGGGACCTTTTTATTTCGCCGTAATCGCCGTTTTCATAGCGGATACAGCTCCCCACGGGTGGACAACCCACAGTCAAGATGGATTCGTTGAGTAGGTTACGCACACTTTCTGCCGACGAGAAGCGAGGGGCGAGGGGTAGCTAACGAGGGGACAGATTTGGACGTGTCGAATGGTACTTGCGACGACCTCCCACGATTTCTCGCCGTGATCCCCGGCTAACAGACGTAGCGGCGGTGATGAAGGATGAACAGGGCCGACCTTTCATCGTCGTGAGAGAGTGCGTCCACCGCTTCCTGACCAGCACTCCCCTCTAACATTTCCCAGTCAGGGGAAGAAGAAGCGCCAGTTTGGCAACGAAGCCGTCAAGTCCCATATCCTCGCCGCTCGCACCGTCGCAAACATCATCAAGACCTCTCTTGGTCCTCGTGGACTCGACAAGATTCTTATTTCGCCCGATGGAGACATCACCGTGACGAACGACGGCGCCACCATCCTGCAACAGATGGAAATTACCAACCACGTTGCCAAGCTATTAGTCGAGCTGTCCAAGTCGCAGGACGACGAGATTGGTGACGGTACTACCGGCGTTGTTGTGCTCGCCGGTGCTCTGCTGGAGCAGGCTGCCGACTTGATCGACAAGGGCATCCACCCCATCCGAATCGCCGACGGCTACGACCAAGCCTGCGACATCGCCGTTGCGGAGCTCGACAAGATCTCGGACACGATCGAATTCTCGCGGGAGGAGACCGCCAACCTGGTCAAGGTTGCCCGGACGAGCTTGGGAAGCAAGATTGTGTCCAAGGCTCACGACCAGTTTGCCAACATTGCTGTCGACGCCGTCCTGTCCGTCGCCGACCTCGAGCGAAAGGATGTCGACTTTGAGTTGATCAAGGTGGACGGAAAGGTCGGAGGTGCCCTTGAGGATACCCTCCTCGTCAAGGGTGTGATTGTCGACAAGGACTTTTCTCACCCCCAGATGCCCTCCGAAGTGCGAGATGCCAAGATTGCCATCCTGACCTGCGCATTCGAGCCCCCGAAGCCCAAGACTAAGCACCACCTCGATATCACCAGCGTCGAAGAGTTCAAGAAGCTGCAGAGCTACGAGAAGGACAAGTTCATCGAGATGATTCAGCAGATCAAGGACACGGGTGCCAACTTGGCTATTTGCCAGTGGGGCTTCGACGACGAAGCCAACCATCTCCTGCTCCAGAGCCAGCTGCCAGCCGTCCGATGGGTGGGTGGACCCGAGATTGAGCTGATTGCCATTGCCACCAACGGCCGAATAGTCCCCAGGTTTGAGGACTTGACTGCGGAGAAGCTGGGCACAGCTGGTGTGGTGCGAGAAATGACGTTTGGCACCACGCGGGAGAAGATGCTGGTTATCGAGGAGTGCGCCAACACCCGAGCCGTGACGGTGTTTGTCCGTGGCAGCAACAAGATGGTATGTCCAAAGCGCTGGGAGACAACCGCCGGAGCAACAGCTGACGTATCCAGATTATCGACGAGGCCAAGCGATCTCTCCACGACGCCCTCTGCGTGGTACGAAACCTGGTTCGCGACAACCGCGTCGTCTACGGTGGTGGCGCTGCTGAGATTGCCTGCTCTCTGGCGGTCGAGGACGAGGCTGTCAAGACCCCTGGCCTCGAGCAGTACGCCATGCGCGCCTTCTCTGAGGCTCTCGACACGGTTCCCATGACACTGGCGGAGAACAGCGGTCTGAACCCCATCGCGACGCTTGCAGAGGTCAAGAGTCAGCAGGTCAAGGCTGGCGCCGAGGGACGTGGAAAGTTGGGTGTAGACTGCATGGGACGGGGCAACAACGACATGAAGGATGCCTTTGTGATTGACCCCCTGATTGGCAAGAAGCAACAGCTTCAGCTCGCCACGCAACTATGTCGCATGGTCTTGAAGGTCAACAACGTTATTGTGTCGGGAGCGGATGAAAACGACTTTTAGACTAGATGAGCAATGAATGAATGCTTGTCGGCACTCTGATTGATATAAAGGGCCGGCCTGAAGATAGCGCCCTTGGAGATGTAATGGTAAAAGATGTGATTAGATGTTCGTTATCCATCCTTGTCTTGTTGGCATGAGTGCAAGGGGCGAATGTTGCAGGGCTGGCTGATGACTGATATGGGTTCGGTAAACTGAAGCCCCCCCTGCCCTGCGGGATTCCCGTGACGACGCGGCTGCCACGGCGGCCTCGGAGCAACTTCATTCCTCAAGCCATCGGCTTACATCGCCCACTTTGACGTGCCTTCAACCTTCATTTTCATTTTCCAACACCTGAAAGACTCGGATCGGAAATCTTATCCTCTTCACAGCAAGTCCCGAACCGAGGCAGCCATGTCTGAATCTTCGACCGGGTCTCCGGCAGATGCAAGCCCATCCACGGCCTTGACCCGGCGGCGCCCTATCCCGCGAAAAGGCCACACCAAGTCTCGGGCTGGATGTGTGATTTGTAAGAAGCGAAAGGTCAAGTGCGATGAGAAGATGCCTGAATGCGGGCCTTGTCGACGGCTGGGCCTGGACTGCGAGTATCTCAGCAAGAAGACGCTGAGCTTGCCAGAGTCCACCGTGTCTCGCCCCCTTCGGACGGCCCCGGCCATGTTTGATGCTGATGACATGCAATTTTTCCGGCATTTTCTCTTCGAGGCGTACCCTCCCTTGCCCATTGATGGATTCGCTGTGTGGCAGCAAGCTTCCCAGCTCTCGCACCAGGTGGATTTCCCCACGGACACTCTAGACTTTCTTCCGCTGAAACGTGAGATAGTATGAGTTCTTGCTACACGCCATGCTGGGTCTTGGGGCATCCCATCTTGGGCTCTTGGCACCGTCTGGCCATGAAAAGGCCGCCCTGAAGCACCGAGTCACCGCAATCAAGTCACTGAACGAGCACCTGTCCAAGCCCAATCTCACCACGACAGATGCCGAGGCTGCGTTTGGGACCATGCTTGTCCTCACATTCCAGTCCGTCTACATGACCGAGGGGCTCGTCGACTTCCTAACCATGGTTCGGGGCTGCAAGTTCACCGTCACCCGCAAGAGAGACAAACGCTCATCGCTGCTATGTAGGCTGGCTCGTCGGCACCCACTCCGTCGAGGACATTGAGCGCACCATCTTCAAGACCTTTGCAAGGGCTAGCTACCTTGAGAAAATCCGAGAGCTGGTTAAGGAGGACGAATCGGACCATTACCTCGATGCCTTGGTCTCAGAGGAATTTTGCGCCAGCACGAGGAGGCTCGCCCCGCTGTGCAAGAGCGTCGCGGAGCTGCGATATCTGGCACACATGCAAAGGATAGCTACTTTGGCATCTACGGACCCCGCCGAGAGTATGATGCTCCCCTCCCTCGATGTGAAGCTTTGCTGACCCCTTCAAGGCTACCGCGAGCTCTCTTTCTTCTATGATGGACTAGGGGATCTCACGGCGAATGACTTTGCCTCCTTTATCGACCACCAAAACCACGTCTCCCAGCTTGTCATTATGCATATGCTCGTGCTTGAATTCGTCATGGGTCGAAAATCCGTTGAAGATGGCGGCAACGGCGGCCCTGGCGCCAGCAAGGGTTACGATTGCCGAAAGGCCATGTCTAAAATCTGGATGGAGCGGATGCTGGAGCGCTTGCCACTGGAATACCACAAATATGCCGAATGGCCTATTCGGTTCGCTAGGAGCCTCAACTATTCGTTCAACAAAGAGAACCAGGTCTGGAAGCCTTTCATGCTGAACGACGGCAAGGTAACCTGGCCGGAGCAGAGGGCCCTGTCGTTTGTTGAAGGGTAATCAATTGCATCGATCGATTCAAAAACTCCAGCTAATTCTATCATAGGCATAATCTGACTGATCAATCTTTGATCCAACCTTCTGACCCCGACGCTGCCCAGCTTGAGCTGATCGACTCTGTTCTGGAACCCGTCTAGTTCGGACACACCACCTCTGTAACTTCCTCAAAAGTCGCTCTCTCGTGCCCAGCATGGTGACTCGATGTCACAAGAGCCCCCTGACAGAGCCTAACGATGCCTCACAGCCAGCTCAACGCTGTCTTCGGATTTGATGGCCTTGCGTCGGGCACCGTGTCTCCCCAGATAGCGGCTCGGGTGGTAGATGCAGAACACGCCGATGGCGCCCACCATGGGCAGGCTTTCAAAGACCCAGAACAGCCATTCGTGGCGGAACGCATAGCCATTCATGCCTTCGGCAAACTCGATGACTCGATAAATGCAGCGAACCTAATACCCTCGTCAACAGATGTCGTTGGGTGGGAAGAGACGGGAAATCCTACCATGATCAAGGAGCTCGAGACGTATACAGCCAGGACTACCTTCTGCCAGCCCTTGGGCGCATCGTCGACGGCTATGCGATTGGCCAAGACGTGGAACCGGCGGAAGACGCAGAGGAAGAAGGAAAACGCCACAAGCTGGAACGCCAGGCCCCCGATGAGGACGTTCCGGCCGATCTTCTCCATCTGGCCCTGCCAGTTGTCGGAGCTGGCGATGCCGGAGCCGCTGCCCTGCACGAGGAAGGCGATGATGTCGAAGACGACGAAGATGGGGGTGAGCCGCCGGCCCTGGATCTTGAGGATGCGGTGGTGCGAGGGGGGAAGCACGGCAAGGATCAGGCGACTGATGAGGAGGTAATTGCCGGCGGCGACGAAGACGGGGGCCATGACGGTGAAGGTGAGGGTCTGGACGAATGTGCTCTGTCGTCGAGGTTAGCTGGGGAAGAGACGGGGGTAGGAGAGCCCGTGGAGCAAGCCAAGCTCACAATATCGGACTGGTTCTTGACGGAATAGCATCGGAGGACGTAGGCGGCGACCTCGATGAGTGCGCCAACGACGACCACGAGAAAGAACCATGCTCGGTACCTGAGGACGGTGAGGTAGAAGATGGCGAAGAATATGATGCTGTAGACGATGGTGCCGATGACGGCAAGGGGGAAGGATGGGTTGTACATCCATATAGACTCTGAGTCGGCCATTTTGTGAGATTTTTTTTAACCAAACACAAGATAGTGTCTTGCCGCTTTGTATTAGAGAGAGAGAGAGAGACTGGATCGTGCTGTATTTCTACATGCGCTTCGCTGGTGGAATTCACATTGATTCTAATATACATGCCCCCATCATCAGGGCCACGCATCTCGTCGGGTCTCAAAGCGACGGATACGGCGTCGGACCCATGAAGTTATTCCCAGGCTTGGGCTTGTGCGGCAGAGATGCTGCAAGGATTGATTTAAAGGATGCCGTTGCTGGCAGGGGATTGGTCGCCCCTGGGGAGAGTTGCGCGGTTGAATGCGAGCAATGCGACAGCCAATCAGCGCGCGAGGATATTGACGGGCAGGGCAGGCAGGACTAATGGCTTGGCTCTAAAATCCGAGTTTATTTCCCAGAGTCATGATAGATGCTTCATCATCGTCGATGCCCCTTTCAGCTGATGGATAAGTCGACGTCATCCTCATCACAGGCAATTCTAGATGTGAGAGAGTCAACATCTTAGCGATCTTGGGCAAGAAGGGGAGGAGGACCCCATGTCTTGTTCTTCTAAACAAAATGACATCAAGGGCCGAGACAGTCAACAACAACAAACAAGATCCAGCACAAGGAAAAATCGACCTCGGAACCGAGGTGACGTCGTTTGTCCTCACGCGATGAGGGCATTCACATGGCCAAAACAGTGTGCTGGCTCTCCTACACGTAGTTTCTCGTGAGTTGTCAATCTAGTTGACCATATGATCCGGGAGATGATGCTATTATCCGATCTATGCCCGATGCTTTCACTTGTGATCCATGGGGGGAAATATAGGCGAAGGGGGGGCGTGCGAGACAGCAGGTACTCGGACCCTACTTTGGAAACTCAGACACGGGGAGATGGAGAGAGAGACAGATGGTCCACGGAAAAAAAGGGGGATTAATTGAGGCAGATGATTGGGGTCTGTTGACGTGGGGCATGATGGGTGCCATGGTGTTGAGGCTACCTACCTGCGGGGAGAAGCGTGACCACAGACTCGGGTTAGTTATCTGGGGTCACGACTCAAGACGGGCTGCGCATCCTCGGCCGGGAGAAATTAAAAGAAAAATAGGAAAAGCGGAAAAGAACGAAAAAAGTGACAACCCAAGAACGAAGATGACTGCATCGATCAGACGGTCGGTCTGCCCGGGGGTCATGACAACAAGCCCCGAAGCTGTGCAGTCCATAGTTATCCCCTTTCACTCGCATGTGAGAGAGAAAATGGCCCATTTCGGGGACCATCTCCCTCTGCTTCCTCCTCACCGTCATTCCCAAGGTCAGCTCGAGGGTATCACCAGCGGCACCTCAGCAGGCAGCCTCGTTGCGGCGGTGCGTCACACACACACACACACAC
>JABFEP010001867.1:0-10321 GCA_013618265.1 Fusarium albidum
TGTGCGAAAAATCTAGCCGGCATCAACAATAGCAAAGAACACGATGTGTCCGCATCTAACAAAGAATCTTGGGTAGTCAAAGAGAGGTGACTTAAGTCGTGAGACAAGATATCAAGAATTATTGAACCTGCGAATCGCTGCTACATGAGGGGGATATTACTCAACAACTAAACAAACAAAACAACTCTGTATATGGAACTCGCTCCTACGCCCGAAGACAACTCCAAATCAGATCATGATTGGTATATACCCTCGCATTCCATCTCGCTACCCGACAATAAAAAAAGGCACCGTAATCTTTTATTCTTCGTCTTCTTCAATATCGCCCGCCCAAAACCAGTACCTAATTAATCCACGTCAGTCTCACAGATCAACAAAATCCAGCCTGCGGGGATTCAAAACTTACGTAGTTGCATACTGGACCTGGAACTCGGCATCCATGCCCTCGCAGGTGGCGGGCGGGCTCCCGCCGGCGGTCGTCAGCCGGTAGACCTCCTTCATGTTGCCGGTGGCGCCCTCTACGGTCGTGAGCTTCAGCCACGGCACGGCGCCCTCGCCGAGCTGGCCCACGGCTGCGGTCGACGGGGCGGGGGACGAGCTGTTCTTGGCGCACGGGGCCTCGCCGACGTCCTGGCCCGGGACGCGGACGTCGAAGAACGGCACCCCCTCCGAGGTGAAGTAGTGGTGGCCCGACACGGGCAGCGCCGCGGGGCCCAGCTCCTGGGCGTCCGTCAGGGGGAAGTGGACGGCCATGCCGGGGATGTACTCGAGCAGGTCCGGGTACTGGGCCGCGACGCAGCTGGCGTTGAAGAGCGTGGCGACGGCCCCCACGGCGACGGGCGCCGACGAAGGGTCGCTGGAGTCGCATGTGTAGTTCTGCGTGCCGCGCCCTACGGCGACGTGCTTGAGGGAAAGGCCCTTGGCCGGCTCGGGTAGGTCGGTGTTTGCTTTTTTTTGGAGCCCAGGTCAGTAGAGAACAGGAAAAGGTAACAGTCGACATACTCAAGGGCATCTTGGCTTTCGACAAGTCGCAGACGGGAGCCTCTACAACCGCTTTGGCCGCCTTGACTTTCAACGCCAGCAGGTTGAAGTAGTCGGACAGCGACCCTAGCGCGTCAATGGCCGACCGGGCATCGTTGACCTTGACCTTGGGGTCTGTGGGAGCGGCAAAGCCGGAGGCCGCAAGGGCAGACACGAGCAACATTGACAATTGCATCTCGAAGGTTGTGTGAGGTCAGAGATAATGAAAGAAAAAAAAGAAGAGGTGATGTATGTCGTCGTTGTCGTTCGTTTCTCGTGCCAAAATCTCCCAGATGCAAGCGAAAACAGCAGGAAAACGCAATAACGCTGAGATCAAAGGAGGAAGCGGATGAGATGAATAGGAAAG
Source organism: Fusarium albidum (assembly GCA_013618265.1). Taxonomy (NCBI): domain Eukaryota; kingdom Fungi; phylum Ascomycota; class Sordariomycetes; order Hypocreales; family Nectriaceae; genus Fusarium; species Fusarium albidum. The sequence goes on from JABFEP010001867.1 coordinate 1,388, forward strand.
ACTCAAGGAAACAACCAAGAAGAGGAGAAAAAGAAAAGAGAAAAGGAAAAGGAAAATAACCTCAGCGTCGTAAAACCAACAAGACCTGATGCAAAAGAAACTTTCCTGCCTCGTTCTTTTTTCCTTCTCCCCCCCTCACCAGCAGAGACAGTCCGGTCTCTTTATTATATATTATACCTTCACTCATCCCAGCCCGCGCAACCCCCCCATGTCGTCCGCGTAGTTGGGCGGCAACTGAAAAGGTCGTGCAGGGAATCATAGACTGAGAGCCTTGATTGGCCTGCCTGCCCATCAGAGATGCGGCCACACCATCATCTCAAAAAAAGCCGCCCGCCTGCGAGAAATCGCTGTCAATCTCCAAGATGCAGTGTCTAGCTCACTGTGACGCGGGAGGTAGTGTAGATCCACGGATGAGATCCAATCGTTGATGGATGGCACCGTTTCGCGGGGGCTGTGATTGGTGGGATCGTGGCCAGTTAAGCGCCTGTCTCGGGCGTTGGCCTGCAATGCATGGGCGTTTAATCAAGATGGAGATGTAGAAGATGGGTTTTTTTTTCTTTGTTTGTTTGTGCTGTTTCTAATTCTGAATGAGAGAGATCCTGGGTTCGGTTAGCTCTAGAAGACATAAAACATCTGAGTTCCACGTGTTCTAGTTTTACTGTGGCATTTGGATTCTGTCGGCGCCCGACTTTCTCATGCTCCAGATATCCAGAGACTTGACCTTTTTTTCAGATTGCCCATCCCAAAAGTCCCTCCCAGCCAGGTGAGGAAGGTAGTTTTACAATTCTTCATGCCGCCGGCCAAGACCAAACCCCAGATCCCCAGCATCTCTCAGCGCCAGCCCTCCAGCCAACCCCATACCAGTATGCCAGCATACATATCAGAGCCAAGGCCAGAAAACAAAGCTTTCCCCACGGCAAGACCACCACGACGAACCCTGGGGGGGGATCATCCTGCCAAAATAGAAAAGAAGGCCAAGGTTTCCCTTGGTTGCCGCCGGGAGTTTTCGCGCCCGGGGGATCGTGATTGGTCCGCCGACGCATGCACATGGGCGGGCCGCGCAAGGTGGCCAGCGGCTGCAGAAAATAGAAACAACCGACCACCTACTAACCGTGGACCATGCCCCCCTCCAACTCGTTGGATCCTCCCCACCATTGTTCATCATGATGTGGATGGCGGCTCTTTATTAGTCTCATAAACAGCTTCATGACTTGCATCTCATTAGTGCAACTTGAAATCCAGACATACGTAATTGGACGGGTTGTTTCAAGACCTCGCTCGCTCCCCCATCATGTACAACGATACTATTACCGGGCGAATTAGATCCCAGGCTGGATAGAGAGCTCCACTCGGTGAATGACCTCAACGGCGGGCGGCAGTCGTCTCTTTTGTCACTTGGCAGAAAACCTCAAGGGTTGCCATTTGCTCCGCTATCAGGCCGATCCTTGGTACCAGTACAGGCTTATAATCATGGTACAATTCCCTCTCCTGCTGCGAGATTATCGCTCATACATTTCCCACATTTCGCTCTCAAAACCCCTCTACTCCAGATACATCCTACTCAAGACAGCCGGGCGCTTCGCCCTCTACTTGGCAGGGTCCTTAGGCACCCCGTCCATCGGACTCCCCAGTCCACCAGCTACCCCAGCTGCTGCTGCAGCTGCTGCAGACTCGAGATGGGCGGCTCGGTCAAGATCAGATGTGCAGAGCCAGTACATAGACATGAAGACCAGCAGGTGGAGTGCTGCACAGTACGCCGCGAACAGGTTTCGGCTGGTTCGCGAGGCAAGCACCATGCGTGTTAGCGAGTAGACCGCCCGCTCTGGCAGGCTCATCCGCCTGTAAGCTCGAGCAGACTCTCGCCCTCGGAATGCCGCAAACGGAGAGATGTTGGACTCGTATGCCTTGCGGTACCGGTCCAGGGCGATGCCCGGGTTGCCCGTTTCGCCGATCGGCACTGTTGATGGGTTCGGGTTCCCCCCGTACGCCGACGACGTCGCCGCCCCGCCGCCCCGGTTGTACGTTGACACATACCTCGTCTTCTCGTACAGGTTCAAGTTGTCCTTCTGGAGTGCCGCTACTTCCTGGCGCAGCTGCGAGACCGTTCGGTGAGTATCCGAAAGCTCTTGTTCCAGCTCGGCGTTCTTCTTCTTGAAGCGATCGCGCTGTGCAGTCACCATGGGCAAGATGCCTGAGCCGCCCCCGTAAACCTTCTCGCCGTCGCCCGGCATGCGAGAATCCATGCCGCTGATGATGGATGACGTTGGAGAAATCCTGCCGCTCTTCCGTCCAATTGTTCTGGTGACATACGTGCCCGCTACAGAAGCACCCGAGGGGAACGCATTGGCGCCCTCCTCTTGGAGCTTCTCTAGGTCGCTCTCCAGCTTCTCGTTGAGGTTTTGAGATCGCTCCAGATCTGCGTTTACCCTTGACATTTCTTCTTGAAGATCCTCTAGGCGGCTCTGCAGATCATTGTGCGAGACGCGCAGCACCGTCAGCTCATCACCGAGCTTCTTGTTGCGTGCCAGCAAGAGCCTCTCCAGGGAGTTGCCTTCGGCATCCTCAGCTTCAACATGTTCTCGCACTTCGTCGTCGTCGCCCGTAGAGAACTCAATGCTCTTGAGTACCTCTAGCTCTTGCTTGATGTCGTCGTAATCACCCCACTTTTGAACCTTGGACTTGAGAGCGTCCCTCTCCTCCTTCAGAGTGTTCACTTCTCTCTCAATGGACCGCAGTTTACCATCCACGTCTCGCTTGAAGCCTTCCTTCTCCACCCGAGCAGCGTCGAGCTTGCGAATCATGGACTGGTTTTCCAACCTCATGCGCATGTAAGCGGGATCATCTTCAAGCGATGTCTCGGGTTGCGACTGGGCTGAGGACTTGGCTTGCGCCAGCTCCAATCTCATCTGTTCATTGCGAGCCTCCACTTCGGCGAGTCGTGAGCTCGTGCGATCCAGGTCCGCGTGAAGCATCTCAAGCTCGGCACTTGATACCTGGTTGCGCTGAGCGTCCTGGTCGTCGCCGTTCTTGCCAAGTCGCTGGTTGACCTCGTAGCTCGCCCTCATTTCAGTGAGCAGCCGTTCTTGCTTTTCCAGCTTATCCTCCAAGGCCTTCTCCTTTGCCTCCCAGTTGTCTGTCTTCTCCTCTAGCACGGCAGACCATGATGACTCCACTTCCTTGACCCTACTTTCGAGGTTGTCCTCTAGCCCCTTTCGAGAAGTTCGCTCGGCTTGGAGTCTCGACTCGGCTTCTTCCAACTGGGCCGTGAGGTCCGATACATTGTCCTGCAGGTGCTTATTTTCTTCCGTGATCTTTGGCAGGGTGTCCTCAGACAAGAGCATCGAGTCGACGGAAGCCTCGAGCAGTGGGTACGGGTCTGGAGCATCCGAGAAGGAGGTATAAGTTTGCAAGAACGCCGAGTTAACAGCCTTCGAGTGGTTTGTAAGAAGGTCGATGAAGGTTTGGTAGGCTAGGTTGGAATTAGCATGTGATTCCATCAGATGCCGTGTCAGTCATACACTTCAGCAAGCCCTTGATCTCTGAGAGCTTGCTACTATCGTCCAGCTTGCGAAATTCCTTGGTCTTTTGGGCTAGTTCCTTGCGCTGGACCGTCGAATCGCGTTGGTACGCCACAATATCGGACGCCGTGTTGTCCAGATTGGAGACGAGGGTGGTGAGATCGATGGCTGTCCGAGCCGTTAGCAATGATGGTTGGCGTGATTGGTCCCGGGGCGGCATACTCCTCCATGCTGAGATAGCATGCTGGAACTTGTTTTCTCCCTCAAAAGTAGGGGCCGGCGCATCAGGTTCGGCCGTGGTCGCTAGGGCGGCTTCCACAGCTGCGTCTGTCATGGCGTCGGCTTTCGGTCGTGAACCAAAGGGGTGGAGCAGATGCGCTGGTGGAGCACCTTTCACTGCTGCAGGAATACTAAAATGAGTGTTTGTATTTGGGTCTTGGGTGACTTTCTCTGGAGGGATGGCTGTTGTCACGATCGAGCGAGATCCATCGAGCGCTGGTTCTGCTGATGCACTGGAAGAAGTGTTCCCTTGAGACTTGGGGCCAGGTTGCTGGCGCGTCATTCAATCTCATTGGCCACAGGAGCTGTCAGGCTGAAGACGCCAAGATCAGCGCCACAGGGGTACCTTTTGGATCCGGCCCAGCCTTGCAGGATTTCAGCCACCTTCCAGGCTGGCTCACTCCACTTCCGGCCGCAGCTCCAACAGCTCCAACAGCTCCAAGTTAACTTACGCCAGCCTCAAGTAGGCAGCTTCAATTCCTCTAATCACAGCAACGGCTCAGCATGCGATATTCGCTCAGATGATGCTGTCGACTGAACCGCCGCTATGACATCCGATGGCTCAGGCGACGTGCCCTCAACTCCTGGCCTGGGGCAGACCAACCGCGAGGTCGGGCCCTATGTTCTCCGGACCTTGCTTGATGAGGTGCCGCTCTCTGCGGATGGCTCCCAGGACGATATCAAGATCAACTGTGTCGACTACCTAGGCAAGCCGTCTATAACCTGCCCTGTTCTCCCCCATGACATGCTGACATTTCGCGCACCTAGACTCGAATCTATATGTCGGCACGTCAGCATCCGAGCTGCTTCACTTCGTCCAGATCCCGCCCGACCCCAACGACAAGTCCGGACAACCCGTCTACATCCTAGCATCCCGATTATGCCCGACATATGTCGAAACCTCGGGCACTCCGCGTAGTTCGCGGCCAGGTGTTCAGCAGATTCTATTACTCCCGCGTGTGGGGAAGGCGTGCATCTTGTGCAACTGGACTGTCACTTTCTACTCGCTGCCTGAACTGAGCCCGGTTTTCGGAACGACCTTGGTTAAGAACTGTAGCTGGATCGGTGGTATCGACTTGAATGAGCCCTCATCGGACGATGGGTCTACGGAAAGGAGCTCGGGGGTTACAATTCTGCTTTCCCTCATGCGAAAGATCCAAGTCGTTCGCGTTGGCGAGGACGCTCGTGCTTTCAAGGTGAGCATCGACGGTTCGGTAAGAAGCGTTGCCAATGCTGATGCGCCATAGAAAATTGACTTCTCGGGAAGCACTCTGTCGGTGCGCCGGGACTCGATCGCATGTGTTGCAGACTCCAAGTCGTATGCGCTCCTGGATGTGGAACAGCAACTCAAGATCCCCCTGATGAGCATATCGTCGCTAGAAGAGACGACTCCCCCCGGCGAGATAGGCCATGTTCAAAGCCTGGCAGCCGATACATCAAGCGGGCTTCTGCGCAGCTCTTCGTCTGCACACAGTCGTCCATCCTCGGAGGCACCCGGCCACAGCCGTAGCACAAGTTTAGGGGGTTCAATATTGGGCAGCATCCGTCGACAGGATCAACGTGGTGATGAGACCGATGACCCCGTCTTTCGCAACCCTTCGCCTCCACAGCCACCGGCGAGTCCGCAACCTCCTGCCGACAGAGCCTCTACTCCGAACCCTCCCTCCCTAGACAAGCCATTACCTGCTGCGCCATCGCCATCGGGTACTCCCACCCAACTGACGGACCCTAGACCCAAACCCGGATCAGTCTTCCTGAAACCTCATATTACTTCCCCCACTCCAGACGAATTCCTTCTTGTCACAGGCACCAGCCCTCTGGAGCCAGGCATTGGCATGTTTGTCAATCTTGATGGCGACCCAACTCGTCCTACCCTCGAGTTTACCAGATACCCCAGAGAAGTTGTTATTGACAGCCCCTCATCAGATTTGGCATCTTCACAGTCAGGCCTTCCCGAAGAGGAACCGGGCTATGTCCTGGCGTCGATGACCAAAGAATTTGATGACGGCCTACACCATGGACTTGAAATTCAACGGCTCGATCGGGGCTCTGAGGCAAGTCCGGAGAAGCACTGGCTCACGGCCGGTGAAGCTGGCTTCACGGGTGTGTATGGCATCCGGTCTCTGGCTGGGAGCGAAGACACCCGATTCGAAGAGGTCGTGGAGAGACTATGTCAGAGAAGATACACGCCTTTCTCTGCCGCTTCGGATGCGCCTGAAATGTCTTCGCCCTCGCTCAAGACCGTCGATTCAAGGACGGCATTATCAATAGAACAAATGTCCAGGGAGAAGGAGCTTTTTGACAGGAACGTGGATTCACAAGACGAAGAGTCATTACCAGAAGAATGGGAGGCAAATCGCAACTCCGAAGGGGAGGAGTTTGCCCGACAACTTGCCAAAGCCCAAGCAAGGTTAGCAGTTTGGTGCGGGAGCCGCATATGGTGGGCCATCCGTAACCCACTGCTCATTCAACTTGACGCCGCCTTGGAGGCAGCATGTCCAGGAGAGTCTCTTAGCCCATGCAACATCGACCGACGGTCGATCTTTACTACCCTCAACTCTATCAGGGGTCGGGATGCCCGTACCGAGTTGGAGTTTATGACTTATGGATATATACGACAAAAAGGTGGGATTCTGCTTCTGGCGAGCTTGTTGAAGTCTCCAGGGGAGAAGCAGTTCACGGAAGCAGAAGTGAAGGCCCTCGAAGAGGTTTTGGTAGAGAGTGGCCTCGACCCGAGAGTGGTGTTGTCGCTTATACCCAGCGTCCGAAACGAAATCATTGAAGGGCAGCGTGGAGTATGGATCTATGGCGGCGTGAGAAGGACAGCAGATGCATATCTGCGAAGCAAAGAGTTCCAGGCAACGGCCAAGGACACTGTTGGGACCCTGGAACCCAGGACCATGCATTTCCTCAGGCGGTTCCTCGGTACCTGGCGGAAGAGAAAGGGATTCGGCAGCGTGGCAGATGAACGGGAGGTGTTTCACACAGTCGATGCTGCTTTGCTCTCGGTTCTGCTCGAGATAGACCAGCACTCGCCCAAAGGTCTGGGCAAAGGCGGCGTCGTCAGGTCAGAGCTATACGAGGTGGTGGACAAGGGCGTCGACTGCTTCGATCGCGCCGTCGACCTGCTCGAGTCGTACCACCGCCTCTTTGTCCTGAGCCGACTCTACCAGAGCCGCAAGATGTCCGGCGATGTCTTGGCCACATGGAGACGCATCATTGAAGGCGAGACAGACATTGGACAGGAGTTGCGCGATGGCGAGCAGCGGGTGCGTGAGTACCTAACCAAGATCAGCAGCCAGGCTCTCGTCCAGGAATATGGCGTGTGGCTCGCCAACCGCAACCCTAGACTCGGCGTCCAGGTCTTTGCCGAGGACAAAGGGAGGGCGCCAAAGTTTGAGCCAGCGCAGGCTGTTGAGATTCTCAAGGAGGAGGCTCCCAACGCCGTCAAGTACTATCTCGAGCACCTAGTATTCGGCAAGGGGCACACGGCCTATGTCAACGAGCTAATTGCCTACTATCTCGATGTGGTCGTGACGGACCTCGAATCCTCATCCGTCAGCCGGGACATCGTCAGGGCCACGTACGTAGCGTACCGGGCCCTACAGGCACCGAAACCTGCATACCGCCACTTCCTGACTGACAACGCCCCTGACGACAACGAGGTCTGGCACAGTCGCCTTCGCCTGCTTCAACTCCTGGGGGATGCTCACGACTATGACGCTGCCGCCATCCGAGACCGCATTTCAGTCCTACCGGATGATCTGCTCGTCCCCGAAACCATCATCCTCGCCGGTCGCGGACGCAAGCACGACGAAGCGCTCCGCCTTCTGATCCACAACCTCGGCGACTACGACACGGCCGTCTCGTACTGCCTCCGAGGCGGAGCCAGCACCTCGGGCGCCGCACCCGCCGAGCGAGCGTCGCCAGAGGAGCAGCGGCGCCTCTTCCACGTCGTCCTCCGAGAACTCCTCGCCCTCGACGACGTCAGCGACCGTGTCGAGCAGACGGGCGCCCTGCTTGAGCGGTTCGGCGGGTGGTTCGAGATCGACGAGGTCCTCGGGCTCATCCCCGACGACTGGTCCGTTGACATCGTCGCGGGCTTCATTGTGGGGGCGCTCAAGCGGCTCGTCGGGGAGAGGCGCGAGAGCATGCTGACACGCGCCCTCAGCGGTGCGGAGAATCTGCGTGTGAACTACGACCTCGTGGTCAAGGTGGAGGAGCAAGGGCCGAGCATTGAGGCACCGAATTAGAGAGTTTAATACTGAGATGACAAGCAAGGTGGTTGGTTTCTTGGGTGAGATTATGTACAGCCGGGGGTGGTGGTAGTATATCGACGCATTCAACGACATCCAAAAATATATATGTCCAAGTGCACTTGGCTCCTGGTATCATTCATTCCCACTTCAAGTGTTGATATACATTATCATTCATGACGTGACTACCTCGAGCAGGTTGGTTATGCCCCGTGTTATAATCCTTCTCCTCTCCATTATACCCCCCTTATCAACTCCCCAAAACACCCCCTTCACCCCCACTACGCCACCACTAGCATCCATCACCTATATACAACACCATCCCCGTCATTAACTCGCTCTTCCCAGCCGAGAACGCACGAGAAATTAAACCAGAACGAACAGCAACAAGAAGGAGCGAACGACCACGCGAGAGAGAGACGATGGTGTAAGCATGCCAACCACAGCAGAATGACAGAGAGAGTGTGTGTCACGGGATCCCGAGTCCATTCATGAGAAGAAAAAACGATTGTGAAAAAAGGAACAATGATAAGAGTCGTCCATTATATCGTCATCAAGCCATTCGAGAGGGCCGAGGTCCCAATCCCAGACCGGAAAAAAAAACATTAGAAGAATCGAGTAAAAACAGGGGTATCGATACGTTCAACTCCTCCCAGCGCAGCAAATTCCAAAAATCCCACAAAAAAACAATGGGAGCATACGCCCTTCCCAGTTCATCACGGTCCCATTTCCTGCCCATTGCCATGAGTCTATGTTTCCATTGCCAGAGACCTGTCATAAAATAGTCCATACATCCGGATATTCCTTTTTCTAGTACAGTTCCGCGTGCGCCGTCCGTTTCATGACTTTTTTTTTTTCAGAGAGAGAGAGAGAAAGAGGTG
>JABFEP010001879.1:0-16784 GCA_013618265.1 Fusarium albidum
AGTGATTGTGATTATTATATAACGGCTTTAAGATCAGGAAGTTTGATGGCCCGAAAGTAGGACTGAAATTTTAAGCTGCCGGCATGATTTACAGGGTAGCGCCGGCTACGGCTCCGGGGAAGCTTCCAGCAAGGGAAGGGGCAACGGCGGATCAACGATGGCCCGCCAAAGCTCTTATGATGGGCCCAGGCCAATCATGACCTGCACAGGGGCCCACTACGACAACACTGGCCTACGTCGTGCTCTGGCAACCTGGAGGCAAGGCAAGCTACCTGCAGAGAGAGTGTGTGCCTTATCCAACGAAACAAGCCCCCATCCTGACGACGACCGATCATCAACTCCACCAGCACTCACAACCTCTCACAGTCGACACAAAACCCATCGTATACGACGCTTTCTCCGACCCGTCCCCAGGCACATCCTTCACAATGGCGGCGGCCGAATCGGAGAGGGTTCAGGAAGCGCGGAAGCTCGCCAAGACAGACCCTCGCAAGGCTGAGGCTATCTACAAGGACATCGTCTCCAAGGCGCCGAGCGCGACGTCAGATGCGGCCACTCGCGAGTACGAGACTGCCCTGATCAGCCTGGGCGAGCTCTACCGGGACGAGAAGTGCGTAACACCACCATGACCCTCCAACATTGTTGCCGTCACGCCGCTAACCACCGCCTCGCCGCTGTAGGAATACGCAGGAGCTGGTGAACCTGGTCAAGGAGAGCCGGTCGGTATTCTCGTCTTTCGCAAAGGCCAAGTCGGCAAAGCTTGGTAGGCTACGACGACGTCTAAGGCGCTTGCGATTGCTAACGTTGGCGGCCTAGTTCGGCAACTGCTCGACCTCTTCAAGGAGATCCCCAACAGCACCGATATCGAGATCGCCGTCACCAAGAACTGCATAGAATGGGCAACCGCCGAGCGCCGCGCGTTCCAGCGCCAGGACCTCGAGGTCCGCCTCGTCGCCCTCCAGATGGCCAAGCAATCCTACTATGAGGCCCTTGGCCTCATCAACAACCTCCTCCGTGAGCTCAAGCGCCTCGACGACAAGCTCCGCCTCGTCGAGGTTCAGCTCCTCGAGTCCAGAGTATACCACGCTCTCGGAAACATTCCCAAGTCCCGCGCCGCCTTGACCAGCGCACGCACAAGCGCCGCCAGCGTCTACACCCCTCCGCTGCTACAGGCCAACCTCGATATGCAGAGCGGCATGCTCCACGCCGAGGACAAGGATTTCAACACCTCCTTCTCTTACTTCATCGAGGCCCTCGACGGCTACCACACCCAGGATGAGAGCTCCAAGGCCCAGGCTGCTCTGCAATACATGCTCCTCTGCAAGATCATGCTCAACCTCGCCGACGACGTCAACAGTCTCATGACCTCGAAGCAGGCCCTTAAGTACGCTGGCAAGAACCTCGAGGCCATGAAGGCCATCGCGCGTGCGCACTCGAATCGCTCATTGGAGGAGTATGAGCGCGCCCTCTCATCCTACCGCTACGAGCTCGGAAGCGACGCCTTTATCCGCAACCACCTGCGCCGCCTCTACGACGCCATGCTCGAGCAGAACCTCATCAAGGTCATTGAGCCATTCTCGCGGGTTGAGATCGACCACATCGCCAAGATGGTCGGCCTCGACACGCAGCAGGTGGAGCGGAAACTGTCCCAGATGATCCTGGACAAGGTCATCATCGGCGTGCTGGACCAGGGCGCCGGGTGCCTCATCATCTTTGACGAGACCCAAAGGGACGAGTCGTACGACGCGGCTCTGGCGACGATCGACAAGCTGAGCAACGTGGTGGACGTACTTTACACAAACCAGGCGTCCATGCTAGAATAAGGTGGGGGGCGGAGGCAAAACCTGGGGCGGCGGGAAGCGTCGCAAATTGTAATATGTTCACGTAGTAGATTAGACGATCCCAGAGGGGAACAGAATTGTCTATGATGCTCAATGCTTCATTTCGTGTCTGCGCTGCCATTTCTGGCTTGCTTCGTATCCTAAATATAATGCTTCCATGATGCGTACGTGCAAAAAAAAAAAAAACGCTCGGCATCAACAAGACAAACTGGTATCTCTCTCCAAAGGAACATGCCACAATCAACAAACGCCTCATGCATGCTAACTATGCCACACTACTTTCGTAACCTTTTTCTTTTTGTCATAATCATGTGAACCAACGCCATTCGTTCCCCCCTAGTGAAACATGACTCGAGACGAAGGTCTGTCGACGACACCTCGGCTCCTCCTCTCCTCGCCGAGTATCAAAGCAAACAGCCTCTTTGCCAGGGCCGCCTCGTCCCAGCCCCCGACCTCGCTCCTGAACGCGTCCACGCAGTCGAGGTGCCAGCGCTCCAGCGTCATGGCCTCACCCTGGCTCTTGACCGTCTTGCCGAGGTACTTGTCTGAGCGGCGCTCATACTGGATCTCGTAGGGGCCCTGTCGCCGCAGCTGCAGCAGCTCGTCGAGGAAGAGCCAATGCTGTCGGGTCCACGCGGTGCGAGACAGCGGCGGTGGCCCAGCAGGCTTTGCAGGCGACGAGACGCTGGGCGCAGAAGCATCGGAAGTGACGACATTGTTCTCCTTGTTGGCGGTCTGCTGAGGCGGCGGGCCTTGGGGCTGGCGTCTAACAACGACGGCGCTCGACTGCGATGCCGCCGAAGAATTGGACAGTCGCCGCTGCGCTCTGGCCTTGGCTTGCTCCACAGGGGAGAGCACGCTGCTGGTAAACTCTACCACGCGGCCAGGGGTGTGTGGCTTGAGCGGAGAGCGCAAGCTTGATTTGGTCGGCGAGGCGTTCTTGGGCGGCAGAGGTCTGAGGAGCTGTCGAGAAGGCTCAGGTGAGTCCTCGCTGGCATTGGAGGTCTCTTGCTGCCACCTCTGAATATCTGCGTGGGACAGCTGCATCCGTGGCGGAGTGGGCGCGCCAGAAGCTGGTGCACTCGACTGACCCGATGCCTTGAAGAAGGACTCGTTGGACCGCCCGGGTCGCGGGGTAAAGTCTCTCTTCTGTGCGACCGAGGGCATCTCAACCTCTTGGGGCTCCTCCGGGGCGTTTTGCGACGACGCCTCGCTCTCTCGTTGTCTCAGTACTGAGTCATGGGCACCTGTAGGGGAGCCCGAATCGGTTCTTGGCTCTGCTTGAGGCGGGACTCCTCTCTTCGGCGTTTCGTGCTCTTCCCGGGTCGAAACCTGTGCGGAAGAGCGGGCAGGAGAGAACAGGTCCGTCCTCGGATTAGCTCGAGGACGGAAATCCTTTTGCGGAACTTGCGGGAACATGGAGCTTGTTGGCAGGGTATGATCTCCTTCAGCATTTCGAGGCTCAAGCTCAGGCTCGGGTTCAGGCTCAGACGGCCTGGCTCCAAACACTGACATCTTGTTGGCGGGTAGAAACTTCTCAGCCAGCATTCCCGGGATGGCTGCTGGCGAAGAGAAGAAGTTGGAGAGGTCAAATCGATTAGCCCTGGCTGCAGATTCAGGGGCTTTCCCTTGGTGCTGGGCATTTTCCTTCTGGGCGAGCAGTGAATATTCCTCCGTCTCTACTGCTCCTGGTGCAGGCCGTCGAGGCTCAGGCCCTGTTGGAAGCACGACAGCTGAGTCGCGCCGTGTCCCAGTGTTGGCCTGCTTGGTCCAGGGACTTGGTAAAGTGCTGCGTCTCTGAACAGGAGGAGCGCTAGTCTTTTTCTGGGGCGATTGCCGATGACTAGCGCGGGGTGTCGCCCGCTGCGCTTCAAACTCCCAGATATCCATCTCGCCGGCACCCTGTTCTGACTCGTCGTCGGCTTCACTTGCTCCACCATCCAACTGTGTATGGGAGACGGACAGGCTAGGGGCCGAGGGTCGAGCAAAGGCTTCAAGGGGAACGTCGCCTCGAAGACTGGCGCTGATCGGCCCTTCATTCACCACCCAGCTCATCTCATCCTCGCTCCGAGGCTGGAAGCGCGTCGAGCTCGCAGTAGATTCCTTGGACGTTGTCCGTGTTCGCTTTGGCGAAGGATCACCGCCACTCCTCTCAAGAGCCTCCATAAAGCTGGCTTGACCTGTGTGTCTGGTGCCTGAGCCGAAGGGGTCATCATCAAGCTGATCAGGGATCTGGGTGGCTGCAGGAAAAGCAAGTGATTTTCCAGGACTGGTGCTCATCCGGCGTCTCCCAGGGCTGGTGCTCATTCGACGTCTCCCAGGACTGGTGCTTACATGTCGGTTCGACTGCGTCTCCCTGGGCCCCAGCTCTCTGCTGGCGGAGCTCCTGAAGGGGCTTCGTAGCTGGTGCTCCCGTGTCTCGGGCGACGGAGGATCAGAAGTGACACTCTGTAAAGCCCGCCCAGCCCGGACAATTGGGGACAGCTGGGGCCGCGAAACCTTGTCTAGCACAATCTCGGGGAGAAGCGAATGGGGCTCCTGGAGTGGAGATGTCAACTGGTTGACCGGCGTTACCTCAGGGTGATGGACATCCTTGCCCAAGGATGGTTCCTGTTGCTGAGGTTCCTCGATATCCGGTAGGTCTTCGTCCTCATCTGATGAACTCTCCGCGGGATCATCCTCAATGACGACAATATCATTATCCGCAAACCGTTCCAAGTTTTCCACTACAACTTGAGCTTCGCCAGTTGCGACAAGGCCGGGTGATGGAACCACTGGGGTTGGGCTTCCAGACGAGATAGATCTAACAGAGGCTTGTGAGGCTTGTGAGGCTTGTGAGGCTTGTGAGGCTTGTGAGGCTTGTGAGGCTTGTGACTCTTGCAACGACTTTCCGGGGCTTTGGTCTGCAACTTCAATTTGAGGGGGCGTGTCGTCGGGGGTAGGAAGCCGACCAACGTCAGACCGAGAGGTGCCGCTTGCATTAGAAGCCGTTGGCGGGCCGTCTTGGTCTTCCTGATCTTCCTGCTCGTCTTGATCGTCTTGTATCTGATCCTCTTCCTCGAGCTGGATCAGTGGTGCATCCTCCATTTCCACATTTTCCTCCAATGCTTCGTCCCTTGGGAGTCTTGGGGGTCGCCGAGGAGAGGCGTTTTCAAGCACCTCCTCTGGAATCTCGGAAAAGGAGTCATCGTACGGGTTCGACTCGTCCTGATTATGGTGTACTGGTGATTGTCGCGGTTCGGAACTAGCGGGGGCTTCATCCACTCCAGGCACGGCCGGCGAGGAATCGGCGGTCTCCCGCGCATTTAATTTCAGAACTTGATGTCGCAAGGGAGAAGACCCCGTTCGTCGGGGACTCCGAAGCCATCGCGAAGATGGATTGCGATTCGGCGAAAAAGTCAAAGGTGGTCGAATGCTGGGTTGGGCAGCCTCTTCTCGAGGTTGAGATGGCGCATATGATGATGGATCACCAGAAGCTTCGGCAGCCTCGGGGTCCATGCCAGGCTTGTCGCGATCTTGCAATGACCGCCGCAAGGATTCTAGAGTATTGTTGATGATCATGCTGGTTTCTTCGCCAATGTCGTTCTCGGTTATTTCATGTACAGAGCTGCGCAGGTTCGCCTGCAAAGAAGGGAGCGAGTCCATGAAAATCATGCTGAAGTCCTCTCCTGCTGCAACTGTATCGTTGTCTCCCCGCCTATCCTCACTTGGAAGCTCGTCGACGGAGGAGGCGTCACTACCACCGGGCCCCAAATATCCGTAGTCTTCAAACTGCATATCTTCGACATCCGGTTCATGACCAGGTATTGATGATGCAGGATCGACCTGTTCCGTCCTGCGGGCAGCAGGTCTTGGCGTTGGGTCTTCATCCAAGGTCGCCATCCAGATATCCGAATCAGGTTCGGCAGTCTGCGCATTGTCTGGAGCCTGGTTCGCCTTCTGTAGAATTCCATCTGCTTCGGAAGGTGTAATTATGAGGGTCATCTCGTCGTCTGGCTTGAGCCCGTCGGCTGGTAGAGGAGGCAGCTCAGTGCCCAGTTCGCTAGATGGTTCAACTGCGCGATTCTTGGGAGGTCGGCCTCTCCTTTTGGATCCCGGTGTCGGTTGTGCCTTGGACCCCGTGGGTTCGACCGCTGCATCTGTCGTCTTCGTCGTTCGCGGTCGGCGCGGGGTCCTCTTGATGGGGGTTCCCGACTTTCTCTTGGTGCCCGCGCCGGGCAGTGGCGTTCCGTTTGTTTTTCGCGGTCGGCCTCTCTTCCTTGGCGTCGCGTTGGGATCGGCAACCTCTTCCTCGATAGCCTTCTTCAACGGTACGGTTGTAGTGGTCGCCATCTCCCTCCGGCGTGATAGAGGTAATAAGGGACTCGAGGTCTGGAATAGCTTTCGGCGCGCGCTCCCCGGGCCAGCCGCCGCGCCTGCGCCTGGGTCCTCCGTCTCGACGGTGACCAAGAGTTTCTGGGGCGCCCGACCGTCGCCTACCTCGAGCTCGAACATCTGCTTCCTAGGCGATGGGGCCAGGGAGGCGAATCGGTCGGACCGTTGGCTGCTGCGCGTTACGCGGCGTGTCGAGGAAGGCGGCATCACGCTCTGGTTGACGGCGTCGTTTAGTGGATCAGGCGACGACATGATATCGGCGCTGGGCGTGGCCATGTTGGCGATGGAGTGCCACCGGACGTTGAAGGGTTCGGCGTCAGGACCGGACTTTCTGCGCCGTGGCATTGACGAGCAGGGCTACAAGTTGTTCAAGCATTCAGGAAAATGCGCACCGTGAGGCGGAAGTGGCAGACCGTCATTGTGTGCGTGTGTCTGAGTTGTTGCAAGGATGGAGCGTGTGTGGCGGTGGGTTTGTTTACTTGGGCCTACAAGGGGCCTAGCGCCACTTCTTTCCGGCCCGCAACTTTGGTTTCTCCTTGGCTCCGGGACACCACGGGGGACGGTCCACATGCCGAGATTTGAACGAAGGAGCTGGCGCTCATGATAATGCCCTTTTTAGGCCAAGGCCAACTCGGCAAAGGTCTTTAAAGACCTGCCGTGGACCCTTTTCATGGCACATACCTACACCCCCTTCCCCACGTCACATGCCACCCAACCAACCAACTCGGAACTGTGACTTCATTTTCAGATGCGGGACACTGTCCGGGTCCAGGACCCGACCTCGGTATTTCTAGGGGAAGCCGTTCGAGTCAAGGTTGCTGATCCCGAGATAGACGCATTAATTCACCAACAGGTAGTAGTTTAAATCGGGCACGGTCCCGCGAGTCGCCAGTTTCCCCAGGTTTCATCAACCCTCTTGCAAGATTCCCCCAATTTTCACTCGTGTTCTTGCTCCCTCGTCGCTCGCATAATACATATATATCATCTCCAGTGCGCGTCGCATCATGTCTGACAACGCCGAGAAGGAGACCACTCCCCAGGTTGGCACGCCTGACAAGGTCGAGATCCAGACGGCTGCGGCTATTCCCCAGAACGACAATGTCGCTCACGCCCTCGCCGGCGCTGGAGGTGGCATCTTGTCCATGATTTTGACGTATGGCTATCATTGATCCGAAGCCCCCCCTTCGCGCGCTGACGCACATAAAGGTACCCACTCATCACCCTGTCGACGCGCGCCCAGGTCGAGTCCAAGAAGGCAGAGAGCAAGTTCAGCGAGGCCGTCGCCAACATCATCGCTCGGGAGGGCATCTCGGGCCTCTACTCCGGCATCAACTCGGCCCTCTTCGGCATCAGCGTCACCAACTTTGTCTACTACTACTGGTACGAATGGACCCGCGCATTCTTCGAGAAGGCCGCCGCCAAGGCCGGACGCGCCAGCCAGAAGCTCACCACGGTCGAGTCCATGATGGCCGGCGCGCTCGCGGGCTCGGCCACCGTCATCATCACCAACCCCATTTGGGTCGTTAACACCCGCGTCACCACCCGCAAGCAGGAGAAGAAGGGTGACGTCGAGGCCGGGGACTCCAAGGTCGCCGCCGCCAAGGCCCCCAGCACCATCGGCACTCTGCTGCAGCTCCTCAGGAACGAAGGGCCCCAGGCTCTCTTCGCCGGCGTCTTCCCGGCCCTGGTCCTCGTCGTCAACCCCATCCTTCAGTACACCCTCTTTGAGCAGCTCAAGAACACGGTCGAGAAGCGCCGCAAGGTCACCCCTGCCGTCGCCTTCTTCCTCGGCGCCCTGGGCAAGCTGTTCGCCACCGCCATCACCTACCCGTACATCACCGTCAAGAGCCAGATGCACGTCCAGAGCGAGGGCAAGAAGGAGGGCTCTCTCACAGCCCTGGCTCGCATCGTGAGGGAGAGCGGCTACTCGGGCCTCTACCGGGGTGAGTTGCCTTGCATTTCATGATTGCCTTCGCCGCTAACTGAGAAACCCAAGGCATTGGTCCCAAGATCGTTCAGAGTGTGCTTACCGCCGCCTTCCTCTTCGCCTTCAAGGATGTGCTCTACGAGCAGACTGTCCGACTCAGGATGACCCAGGCTCGGCGACGCCTTGCCGCTTAGGCGCTTTATGCTCTAAAGTTGGCTTGAGCGCCCAGTCCCACAAACGGACGGCATTGCTGTCTCGACAGTCGATGCATCATCGGTGAGGATGCACTCGACAAAATTGAAATTTCATCACGATCAAGAATGGCGCTGCATGTATATTTTTAAATGCCTTGATTCATAGGATAGTTTTTATATATTCCTAGTCTAGAGTCAAAGGTTCGGCAACAACAGGAAACGGTTGGGAACGCGGAGACAGGCAGCTCTCATTTGGATACCCAAATATACAAATGTATGTACCTAAGAACACACTCTAGAGTTTTTGCCTCGTTTACTCCCAATCGCTTGCAACATCCTGGTGCTGTAGGTAAGACTTCCAGATCTCTATCGTACCTAGGCAGGGATTATTCGAGGCACGATCCACCAGTCATGGTAACATTTATCCGGGGTCGGAACCTCGGCCTTGACTTTCATGTCGCCCGAGTTCTCCCCTTCCTGTCTCTTGAGCGCCTTTTGCACCGCCGAAACGGCAATCCCCGCGGCTATGCAGGACTTGAGGGCATTCTTCTTGGACGCGACCCACCGGTCGTAGGAGCCGACGGCGAATGCGTCGTCGGGTGTCATCTTGCTGAGGACCTCGAAGCCCTTCTTGGCGCTCACGAGAGCCCGTTCCGCATACTCGAGTATTTCCGGCGTCGAGACACCGGGCTGGGCGGTCCCCTCAGTGAACTCCTGGAAGCTGGGGAGCGTCGGCAGCCCTATGGGGGCGAACGGCCGCATGCGCAGGTCGTACCGCAGGTCGTCGTTGCTGTACGGCCTTAGAGGCACCTTGACGAGCTTGAGCCGCGTGAGAACTGTGAAGAGGCACGACAGCGCGTCGGAAAGCTCCCATGTCACGGTGGCGTCGAGCAGCATGAGTCGGACAAAGGCCAAGGATCGCTCGAGCTGACGGTCAACGGCAGGGTTGGGGGCCGTCTGGCCAGGTCCACGGGATTCCTCGACCCTCCGGATGATGAAGGTCTTGATCCTCTCCGTGTGCTGCAGCCTCCACTTGGCGAGGTAGTTGAGATACCAGTACATTCCCGCGAGCTCGTCTGGCTGGTACACTTCCAGCTCGAAGCCCAGCTGGACGATCCACTCCATCTGTCGCATCTTGTAGAGGTAGGTCCACGACGAGAGAGGAAGCGCGTACGTCTCGATCGGCTTGCCGCCCATGCCCGAGGGTTGCTTCATTGGTCGCTCCTTGACCTTGACCTGGATGATCTGGTCAATCTCTTCAGCATCGACCTGGAGGTTCTCCCAATCTCGGATGATGTGGCAGAGGGTGCGTCGCACGCGGCATCGGTTCTGGCAGAATGTCCGCAGCACGTCAAGGAATGGCTGTGCCGCCCTCTGCCGGAAGAGCTCCATCTGCTGCGACATGACAAACCGGGGATCATGGGGGAACTCGATGTCGTCGTTGTTGCGGTCGAGCTGGGGGCTTGCCGGCATTGACACAATCGAAAAGTCATCATCCATGATCTGGCGGATGCTCATAGAACCCAGAACCTCCATATCGTTAAAGAGGAAGGTCTGCAACAGAGTCCGTACATAGACCAAGGGCTGAGGTTTCTTTGCCTGAAAGGTAGACACAAAGGTCTTTTTTTTTCTTCTGGTCAGCAACAACCTTTACCCCAAGCCACGTCTCATCTCTTCTTACCTGCAGGCATTGAGAATCAGTATAGTGAAGCACGTCAGTCAGCTCCGCTCCGTCCCTAAAGAGCCGTGATAAATGACCAAAGGCATCATCAAAGCCCAGTTGCACGATCGGGCGTGGCGGCATTGTGCTGGCAAGCTTGCGTTGCAACTTGGCGCTGAAAGCGTCATCCAGGGGCTGTCCCAAGGAATGGGATGCCTTGATATCGGGGAGGATTTCAAGAGCCTCCAGCCACGGCTTTCTCGCGAGGGCAGGTTCCGTCATGTGCTGGGGAGATTGGGTCGCGTTCAGGAACACCGATCGTAGATGAAGCCGTCGATCCAGCGCCTTTCGAACCCCATCGCTGACCTCGACGGCGCCGAGCATGTTCCTCGCATCTTGGATAGTGTCCTGGATGGCCTGTGGTTTTAATTCGGAGAGCAGGGTGCGGCTGTAAGTATTGGTGACGAAATCCTCCTCCTGCATGATCCCATTAGTAGTGACCTCTGGACCCGGCCCATGAGGTTCTAGCGCAAGCCTACCTCGTAGTAGTGTTCCGATCTGATCCTTTCGTTTACGTAGCCACAGGACTTGAGCAATCCTAGGCAATACGCCCTGAGGATCTCCAGCATGGCAGACTGGCCTGGAGATCCATGCTGGGCATCGCGGACGAATCGCGCTTCCTCCACTGTCTTTGGTGTTGGCGTCAGGAGCGCCTCGGCATAGACGCTCGTGAACAGAGTCTGGGAGAGGGGATATCCCAGGTGCCACGCCATCTGGGCCAATGGTAAGCAATGATCCGCGAACTGGCTGTCTGGGTTTTCGAGTGCCCACCTCATGGCAGAGGAGCTGGTCAATGATTCCGAGAACCTCTTCCGGGAGAAGAGACCGACTGACATCATACAGCTCTTCGAGATCATCCGTGGACTCGACGCAGCCGCTGTCCATCTTCGGGTCCATGATCTAGGTCCGTGTCAGTCTCATATTCATATTCATGCATACAAAGTCCCATTCACTCACCTCCAGAGCCGCGACCGACTCGAAGAGCGTAAAGAAACCATCCTTGACAAGATCACCGGGTGCGAGGGCTGCCAAGGATTAGCCGCGGGGTCACCAACCAGCAAGCAGGACGAGCCGGTGGTTAGCAAGCGTACTTTTGACTGCTCTTGTGAAGTTCTCCGTTATGTCAACCGGGACTATGCCCTCCGTCTTGATGTCAGGCGGCGGGGGCGGAGGCAGTGGTGGGAAGTCAGTTTCCTGGCCCAGTGACAATCTCGCGATATCTAGTCCCTCAAAGTCAGAACTTTTTGACCACGCAATAATCTTGGGTACCCACCTTCTGGGATCCCCATACCGAAGTCGGCCATGTCGACGAGTTGATGCACCAACTTGCCGCATCAAAAGGCTTCAGAACTATTGCGCCACTTGATTTAAGGGTGCTCGGGAAGGAATTGGGAGGGGGGGAGAAGGTGAGAGGGTGGAATTGGCAGGGTCAAGATGTGCAGCTGGTTCAGCGCTCCACTACTCTCCCAGTGGCATGTCACCAGATTGTACACGCGAAACTGTCACTCGTGCATGCTCCGCGGAAAGTTGGAAAGTTGAAATATTGACCAAGATGCCAAGAATGGTAAATCATGGTTGAGTTTTGTCGTCGACTAAGCGGGTCGCTAATGTTGATATTCTGTTTTGTGGAAAGCACTTTCTTCGGCTGTAGCCGGGTTGGGTGATGGAAAGTTGCGTCCAAAGGTCATCACGGGGTTCAGCGACTCTCTGGGGGGTGGTCACAGGACAGCAAACAGCATCCAGTTTAATTCGCCGACGCTTTTTGGATCACCAATTGCTCTTGTCGAATTTCTGTCGGATTGATACATTGCAGCAATCGTTTATGATACAGTGGCACTAGGTGCATGCAACCGGTTGCTCCCCATGAGCAAGCTGCCCCGTTCCGTTCATTGCTTGCTTGCTTGCTGAGCCGAGCAACCTCTCGGGTGGCCACGCTCCCCAATCACCCACACGCAGTCCTCTCCAGCTTTGCCTGCTTACGCAGCGTTCTCGGCGGCGGCGGCGGCGTTGGCAGCGGCGAGGTTCTGGGGCTCGCCCTGCTTGCCATTCTATTTTTGAGGTAATTATCCCCGTCAGTCTTTGGTCGTCGTCAAGTTCCGCATCGCCGGGAACCCCTCACCTGCCACTTGGCGAATCGCAGGTCCATCTCGCCTCTTCGCTCGGCGACGATTCTCTTATCCTCCTTCAGGCTGCGGCGGACGACGCGGGCGGCGACGGCCAGGTAGCGGTTGTAGCTATCGCAGAAGGGGTCTTGTTAGCTCTCGGGGTTTCGGTCACGGTCGCTCGGAGGGTGAGAAATCGCCCACGGCGAGGGCCAATGGTCGGATCGGAGGGGCGAGGAGTCAATTGACGTACGTCAGGCCAGCGGCTTTCCACGCAGCAGTCATTTTGGCGGTGTTGGAGGTTGATTGGGAGGGATGGGATTTGGTAGTTGGTGATGGCTGCTGAATCTTTGCTCCGAATTACCGGACAACGGCAGAGCTGGGATGGGAGCCTCAGGCACCGACCCACCTGTCGTCCGGGAAAAAGCCGAATGCCTTCAGAGCTATCTCATCACGTGACTCTGAAACAACCAATTACCCAGGCGGCGCCGCAGAGGACCTACTTGAGACTCATCACCAAGCAGACACATTTCATTGGGGGTGGTCCTGCTGCTGCTGCACATTGGCTGAATGATGAGAATGATTATCAATCCTTAGTCAAGATTCGGCCGAGTCTCATTATGCTTAAAGAGGTGCGATATCTTCTTCAGGGCATACCCAAAGGTGTTGGTGCATTTTCACCCGCATTTGACGTCCAATGATCCATGGATACACCATCATCAGCCCAATGATAGCGACATCAAGCCCGCCAGGGGCGGCCGCCCGCCTAATTTTGAGTCAGTAGCTCAACTCCTCGTCTTATCTTACAGCATCTCATTTCTTTTCTTCTACTTCTACTTCTCCTTCCTCCTCCTTATCTTGATTTCTTCCCGTCAAAATATTTGCAAGCGCATCGCACCTCTGCTTTTATTTATTTATTTACTTTTATCTCCCCCCTTGCATCGTCATGTCCTTCACGCCCTCTGGAAGACGGCGCCGGCCACAGGAATTCTCTCTGCCCGATGGTACAAGGGTAATTGCCTCCTTGCCTGAAGACCTGGACGCGCTGCGAGAGAAGTACGGCAATCAAGATGAGATGCAGGTTGAAATTGTCGTGCACGGGTCGGCAGAGCATTGCAATTATCTCCGAGAGACGAGGGATCATCACGAAGGGCGACGCGCCAGGCTCCGACAACGTCACGGGCCGGCGTTTGATGAGTGGGAGGACGTCCAGACGCAGCTGAACTCGGTCAATACCGAGCTGGAGCGACTGTCCACCAACAACACCGCCCTTAGCTCCAACTTCAACAAGTTTGGCTATGGCGCAGAGCTGAGGACCTACGACGATGACGAGAGGACGGATGGCGTAGACTCATCGGCCGCTTCCATGTCGGACACGCTCTCGGTTGGGTCGAGCCAAAGCCAGGCTCGGCTGGGCGAAACTACCAAGCTCTTCAAGAAACCAGTAGTGAAGCAGTGGTTCCACAAAGGCCTGCTGTGGCGTGCTTCAGAGAACACGGAGATCATGGCCATTGAGCTCTTCTTTGATCTTCTCTATGGTGAGTGCCCCCAGCCTTTCCCATCATTGTTATATCAACTGTCTGTCTAAATGTTGGGATACCTAGTTGGCATCATCCATATCAATGGGGAGCACGTCTGGGCAGAGCCTACCGGCAAGGAGCTGCTTCGCTTTGCAATCACCTTTATCATGTCGTGGAAAATTTGGACAGACATTGCCCTGGTCCTGAGTTGGTTTGAAACCGACGACATCTTGACTCGGCTAGAAATTCTATTCGAAATCGCATGTCTCTTGGGGTATGTTCCCTTTGATATCCCAACAGCAGCAAAAAACGAGTCATCTGACTGGCTTTGCAAAGATTCACCACCAACATGACATACGCCTTCTACGACGATGAACATCACAACACATACACAATGCTGGTGTCCTTCTACCTAGCTGCGCGACTCAGGGGCCTAGTTCACTTCTTGATAACCGGCTTCTTCCTACCCATGGTCCGAGGAGTCATGATCTGCGAGTCCATCAACATCATCTTCCCCTCTGCCCTCTGGGTTGCCAGCATTCATGTCGAGATGCCAGCCCGCCTGGGACTCATCTGGACAGCCATCTTGTTCGACATGTGCGGCCAGACCATCACCGTCGGGCTCTATCGGTATGGACGGATGGCTGGTGAAAAAACCAAGCTCGGCAAGTTCCTTGCTGCCGCCTTCGAGTTCTATCCTGCCGTCAACATCGAGCATCGAGTAGAGCGGACCAATGCCTTTGTGTCGCTGGTGTTCGGGTACTCGGTGGTGGGTGTCATGTTCCAGAGCTACGGAGGCTATGCCGTGAATTCCTTCCTGGGAAAGGCCGTGCTCGGGCTCGTCCAGGCGTTTGTCTTTAACTGGATATATTTCGACGTCGATGGCAGCAACATTGACATCCACGCCATTCGACGGTCTGTCTTGTCGGGTAAGCTGCCACCCGCCCATGAAGAAACCCCTTGCTAACAAGCCCCAAGCCTCCATCTGGAATTACGCCCATCTCCCGGTCATCATGGGCTACATCCTGGCTTCTGCCGGGCTGTCGAAGCTGGTTCTGGCGACTGACACGCCCGGTGCAAACCCGGAGCAGTTGTCGGGGCACTACGTTGACCGTGCAGAAGACGAAATCGCCAATGGCATCCGGTTCTTCTACTGCCATGGCCTTGCCATCGCCCTCCTCTTCATGGGGGTCATATCCGCCACCCACGAGCATCGCCGGCCAGCGACGCTGCGCTGGAGCAAGAAGACGCGGCTCGCCAACCGCCTCGCCGTCTGCATCGTCATGTTCCTCCTGCCCATGGCCAAGAGCCTCAGCTCCCTCAACCTCATCTCCGTCACCCTCGGCCTGTCCGTCTGGGTGCTGCTGCTGGAGCTGTTTGGCAAGTCGTGCCGGAATGACCCGTTTATTGGCGAGAAGAAGGGGTGCTCGGTCCGCTACTCCTGCCGGTGCACCAAGAAGGATTTGGAGCAGGCGAACCTTGCGGAGAAGCGGGAGGCGCCAGTCGCAGAGGTTCTCGAGCTAGGTTCCCGGGAGAAGACTGCGGTTGCGGATGCGCAGGATTGATTGACGCGGCCCGAGGCAAGTCGGATTTGAACATGATGTATCGATTAACTGGATGGCTATGCAATTCTGTATCTATTCCCGATGAAGAACAAAACACCTCTAATGCCCTCCATTTTATTCCCTAACCCGTTCCAGATCTCAAGGGCCACCGCTTGCACCACCCATGATGACCATGGTCTGGTGCATCCTCCTCCTGTCAACCTCCTTCTTCATCATGGACACGCAGCTGGCCACGGCCAAGATCTCCATCTGGCGCGACTCGCCCTTGCGGTCCGCCCACTCGCGCAGGTCAAGCATCAGCCTCCCGCCGTTCCCCGCCGTGCTCCTCCTCGTGCCCTCCGTCCGCAGGCTGACGCTGCGCACGAACTGGCCCACCCTGCGCCGCCGCTCCTCCTGCTGCCTGGCCCCGGCGATGGCCACGTTGGTGACCTGGTCGAGGATGAGGAGGCAGTCGACGGCCTCGCCGACGGTGGACTGGGCGGCGCGGCGCTCCTGTTTCGTGCTGTAGCGCCACTCAAACGTGCCGAGACGGGTCCTCATGACGATGGTGCGGGTCAGGACGCCCTTGCAGGTGAGCTCAAAGTCGTCCGCGTGGATTCCATTTGGCGACAGGTCATCGTCACCCTGCGCTGCAGACTCTGAGAGGAGACACATCCTGGGAGGCTTCCCGGGTCCGAAGCGGTACGTGGTCGTGCAGAGCGGCGTAGTGGGGTCCTCGGCGCGGGCGAGGAAGCACGAGCCCGAGCTGCGAGCCGGCCTGATGGATACGTACTCTGCCTCTTCGAGCTCGCCCGTCAAGGCCGCAACGTTGAACACGTGGATGGGATGAGGCCACGGGGCCGTGGGGAGGGAGACGATGGATACCCCGAGGGCCTGGATCTGGAGGAGCTTGGTCGCGCGGAATCCCGATGGGTCTGCGCCGGCGGATGATGAAGGAGAAGCATCATCATCGCCGTAGAGCGCCGTGTACCTGGGGAGGGAGGAAGTGGAGGAAGAAGATGCTGGTGAGAACCGGGCGAGCTCATAGGCCTCCTCGGTGGCCTCGTAGTCCGGAGGGGCATCGGAAGGGTGGAGCCGGACAGTCGGGGCCGGGGCCGCCGAGACGGATGTTTGCATGGTTGTAGACATTTTGTACAAGGTCGATTCCCTCGATGTTGACAATATCAGATAATCGTAAAGAATCTTTGCTGAAGTGCCAGTGTGTATGCTGTTTGTTGATGCCGTTCTTGTCTACTACTTGGCCCAGCCATATTATATACCCTTCACCACCTCCCATCGCCAACGCCCAACCCGAAATACGATGGCCGCTTCCGTTGCACAAAACCCACACACAGCCAGCCAGGGCATACCGTCGGGCGTCCTCTCAGCCCTGTAACGGGGGCGATCCCAGGTTTTTATTACACATGATTGGCTCATTCATGACCTGGACCTACTCCACCATAGATCCAATACGATTCATACGAAGGGATGCGAGATCGAAAAGTGGGGCTGAAGCGGGGGCTGTGCCGTCTTCTGAGGAAGGGCAAGGGGGGGCTCAGCGG
>JABFEP010001880.1:0-12223 GCA_013618265.1 Fusarium albidum
TCATCTACCCACCCGCGGGCCCTCCGCGGCCGAGCACCGCCCTCAATCGCCGAGACACAAACCCGACGAGTATTTCACACCTACTTCGTCACCCATCTCCCCTCATCTTCTGTTCATCCCGACTCTCGCCCAACCAGAGGCCCCGGCCACAAACTCCCTCGCGATGCCTCAACCCCTCACACCCCGAGCCCCGGCTCTGCCCCCGCCGTCGCCCCGCCTTACATCCCGTCGACCCGAGACCTTACTGTAGTGCGCATTCCAATGCGCCGGGCGAAGCACCATCTTGGAGTTGCGACGGATCGAGGGAGTCGCCCCTACAACGAGGATCGAGATCAGGCGGGCACGATTAGCCTACCCGCATTCGCAAAGAGGGCACCGAGGAGCGTGCAGCAGAAGCCCGGGGAGGCTACAGCAGCGGACAGCGCCTGGGGAGATCCCCAGATCTTCTATTTTGGCGTCTTTGACGGCCATGGCGGATCACAATGCGCTGATTTTGTCCGAGATGAGCTTCCCGGGTATATCGAGAAGGCATCGGAAGAATTCGGCCTGCAGAGCAGCTTGCGCAAGAAGAGACCGGGTCAGGAGAACACCAACCACAACCACCACCGAGACCATAAGCACAAGCAACAGCATTCATCCTCCTCAGCACCACCACCACCATCCTCCTCCTCCCAGACACCCTTGTCGACGACGGAGGCACTCGATGCGCTCAACATGAAAGGCCCCGAGGGAGTCAAGAAAGACATGGATCTGCCCCGGGCAAACAGCGGCGGCATGCCTGAGAAGCCTGTGCATGGAGAGCCAATGCATAGCGCAGCTTCACCACCTGCGGAAGTGGCCGATGTTGCAAAGGCGATTCGTATCGAGAAGAACCTGGTGAAAGAGTACCAGGATACCGTTGGCGGCTATTTCAGACGCTTTCACCCTGAGCACTTTGTCCTCTCAAAAGATAAATCTGGGGAAGGACACAAAATCACGATAGAGTCGGTTCTTACATATGCCTTCCTTCGGGCTGACCTCGATTTTGTGTCCGCTCAGGCACGCAAGGCAGACCCCGACGATTCGAGGGTTGGTGACATTCCCCTGAACAACGATGAGATACTGGGTGAGCCTTCGACACCATCTGGACACGGCATCGGAGGGCCGCTGCGTTTCAAAGGAGGGTCCACGGCCTCCATCGCTCTCATCTCCACGCCGACACCCGCTCCCTTCTGGCACCCCGCCGCCCAATCCACCCTGTTGTGTGCCCACGTTGGCGACAGCCGCATCCTGCTCTGCGACACCGCCACCGGCCTCGCCCAGCCTCTCACATCCGACCACCATCCCAGCAGTCCCACTGAGTCCCGGCGGCTACGACGCTACGCTCCCGCCGGGTCAATGGTCTCGGGCGACAGCTTCGGCGAGGAGCGTATCGCTGGCTTGGCCAACAGCCGCGCCTTTGGAGACATGAAGAGCAAGCGCATCGGTGTTTCAGCTGAGCCTGAGCTCACCCGCGTCGAAATGGGCCCTGCCCAGTACTCGTTTCTCGTGCTCATGTCAGACGGCATCTCCGGCACCCTCAGCGATCAGGAGATCGTCGATGTGATCAAGGAGGCTCGCACCCCCGAAGAAGGCGCGCGCAGCGTCGTCTCGTATGCCACCGAGGTTTCTTCCGACGGCGATAATGCGACCTGCCAGGTTGTCCGCCTAGGCGGCTGGGAACGCCGCTCTGAAGGTGGGCTCGGCAGCCTGGGCACCAAGGAGATTCGCGATGCGCGCATTGCCGAGGCTCAAGATCCGCGACGGGGAAAGAGGTGATGACCCTGAGCCTCGAAATTACTACCTGACACGACGAAAAGTCTTAATTAGATTTGGAGCACTGGAGGCCCGGTTGGGCAATCCAGCAGGAACAGTTTGAGAAGAGCATCCAGCACCCGTGTCCTTTTTTCCCCTCTCGTTTTTGCCACATGGGACTCGGAGTTTTGGGGAGCAAAACATCGCGACAGAGCAGCGATTTAGGGGATCATCAGCGTCACTTGTGTCATATCTAGCCACTTCCAAGACTCGCGGCCGAAGCTGGGATGTGTAGCATCGCGCTCAGGAGCATGTACGAGATTCATACTTTTCCTTCTAGACCAGTAAATACGACGACTTGAATACCCCCTCTACGATAAGGCGATGAATTTCTTCCTTCGATACTGGATATCACAGCGGCCGTTACACACCATTTTCCCAACCCAACCCAATCCAATCCCAATCCGACCCCAGCACCCAATGACCCGGTCCAAACCAGCCCTGTGGCTCTTTAAATCTCGTGTATCCATCCACGGCCGGGTTTTCCGATGGGACGGAACCCTGGTCCCCGTCTCTAGTACCCATGGTGTTGGCCCGGATACTGGCCCCAAGAGGGAGGCTGTTGGCCAGGAGGTGGTCCACCGTAGCCTTGCTGTCCATAGGGGGGATATTGGGGAGGAGGCGCGCCGTATCCTGGACCTCCGTATTGCTGAGGAGGCGGGGCTCCGTATTGTCCTGGAGGAGCTCCATATTGTCCCGGGGGCGGGGCTCCGTATCCCTGGGGAGGTGGCGGAGGGGCGCCGTAACCGCTGTACGAGGGCTGCGGGGGAGCGTTATACCCGCCTGGAAGGCCTTGCTGCGAATACCCGGCATTGGATCCCGCATAGTTGGGATTCTGGCCATAGTCGTACGAAGCTTGACTGGGTGGTGCCGGTGAGCTTGATAAGTAGCCGGCAGCGGGATCGCCGTCTTTGCCCGCCATAGAATTAAGATCGCGGGTCTTGACCTGTGACCACAGGGAGCCCGCTACTTTGCCGTGGCCGAGGTCAGCGAGGCCACCAAAGGTACCATGGTTGCAGCCTCCGCCTCCGCCTCCGCCTACACCTCGGTGTGCACTTTGGTTTTGAACGTGATTCTTGTGGTTCTTGACGGACTCGGAGGAGAGGATATGAGCGAGCTCGTGGCGGCGAGGATGTTCTTCTGCCCACTTCTTAACTGTCCTGAACATGTCTCGCTGGATCTCAACATTGTCGCTGCGAGCGGCTGGGTGGTGGAATGCACGAAGCACGTCGTTGACGACTTCCTCGACTGGAACACCGGGGTTCTCCCAGGCATAGAGCACGCGGCTGTAGCTGATTAGCATACGCAGCTACCGATATAACGACTAAAAGTTGCGACTTACGGTACCGTGTACTGCAAGATGGTGGCGGCGATCCGGCCGGCACATGAGTTCAGAACGTTGGTAAAGTGGTCCTTGGACAGCATGGAGTGAGTGGGGTCGGAGCACCGGGGGTTCTCCCAAGGCTCAAGCTGAGACTTGGCACTGGCATTGATGACGCCAGAAGATCCATCCTTCAGGACCTTGGAGACCTGGGTGATGATAGGTCGAATGAAGGGGGCAAGGAGGCCCAGGATGAAGGCAGTCAGGGTCTCGCTGATCTTTTCAAGCAACTTCTCAAGGCCAGGGACCTTAGCGATGCCGCGACTGATGGCCTTGACTATCTTGTCTCGGAACTCGAGAATGGGGTAGATCTGACCAACAACCTTGACGGGATCAAAGTCAGGGCTCATACCGGGCACTTGATTGGCGTTGTCTCGGGTGAGGTCGTCTCCTCCTCGGGTAGCCTGATAGCCCCTGTTTCGCTGCTCCTGGGCCTCCGAGTTGGCCTTGAGGCTCCTCGCCTGTGACGCAAAGCCATCACCAACGCCGGGCAGCTTTCCAACGAGGCCAATGAAGTCTGATGGGCCAGAAGAGAGCCCAAGGAATCCGCCCAACAGGCCTCCGCTGCCGCCGCCACCGCCGCCGCCGCTGTTACTGCTGGAGGATCCCTCGGCGTTTTTGAGGGCGATGTCAACTTCGTCGACTTCAGACTGTGTAAAGTGATCATTGGCTTCCCCAAGAACGGAATGGAGGAAGTCAACGGCTCCAAAGGTACCGGTAACAAGAGGGTAAACCCGCTTCCCGTGAAGCTTGATTTCAGTCTGAGAGCCGCAGTGCGGGAACACAGAGTGGTAGCCAAGCTCACGAAGAGCAAGCTCGCAGTAGTTGCTGTGGGCACTGAAATCCTCCAAGGTATGTAGTGCCTGGCCAAGACATCGCAGTGCCTCGCAAAGGTCCTCTTCCTTGCCCTTCTTAGAACCATTGGTGTAGAGGCGGCCAAAATGGATGCATCGGGCAAAGCTATATCGCAAATAACCAGCACTCGTCGCCCAGTTTCCGTTCTCGTTCGAGATGTAGTTCTTCATTCCCGTTCTAGGATCGATCTCGGTCTCTACAGGTTCAACTGGGCCGCGTAATCGTGGATCGAAAGTGCGTGCGTCGACGCCGTCTCCGTAACCGAGGGGGTTGTCGATGTGTTCCTCCGGGCGATAGACACCAAGACGCTCCTTGGTCACCTCAAACTCCTCAGTGGCGTAGCCATGTGCCATGAAAGAGAGCACCCAAACCTGCCTGAAGTTAGAATGGTAAAAGAATGCCGAGCGTAAGGGGCGTAATAAGCCCAGTCGCCTCGGTCCCGTGATTCCTTACCAGAATGCGAATGGTTTCAGCATTGACGCCCTTCAAGCTGCCGATGTCGACAGCTTGGGAGTAATCGCGCAGCCAATTTCCGAAATAGGTTCGCTTGATGAGCATAGAAGTCCATTTCTTTCCGTGGAGGAACGCGATCGTCTCGAGCATATCCTCAATGTCTAGACGTGGTGTAAGCAACGCGCGAAAGATGCGACAAGGCTCTTTTTTTGTTTTGGAGGGGTAAATGTACCTCCATGGCGCCAGTTGTGGCCTTCGACCTAGAACGCGAATTGGCTGCGTCAGTGATACATGCGTCCAGCAATGGCTTGAGGAGGAGATGGAGGCGAACCTGGGCAATTGAGGGGATGTTTCCAGCGCCAAATGCTGAAGCTTTACCGGGCAGCAGGATGAGGCACACTGCGAAAAGCAGTAGCCACGAGCCCCGCGGCATGGAAAATGACGGCATTATTGCCTACAGCGCGGGGTCTTGAATGAGGGCCACAGAAGAGAGGGAGAAGCTGTGTCAAGTTCCGAAGTCTCGTCTCCAAGTTCAGGGATGAGGGGCAAACAAGTGAGGAGAGAAAAAACCAGAGAAGGGACGTTGGTAGGCTTAAGAGCTGAGTGAGACTGACGGGGAAGGGAAGAAGAAGCGCCAAGCCAAGACGGCCGAAGGGTCGGCAGGCCAAGATCAGTGGTTGCCACTTGATGACGGACTTGTTGTGGCTGGTTACTGGGCTCCCGCTTCGGGTTCTGGCGCCTTAACATGATCGGCAGGTGCTGCTTGGTGGGCAATCGTTAGGCTAGACGCCTCCTCCCATGACGAGTGCGACTCAGCCTTTACTGGGCTGCAGCCTTCCAGTGGCTTATTGCTTGAGAGGCCTCTCGATTGAATGCTTCCATGCATTGTCCAAAAGCCCACTGTTTATGGCTCTACGTTGCGTTAAGAGGCTTGTCTGCCACCAGCCAAGACATGGTGACCCGCCCTCGCTGCCGTCTCAGCCGTTGATGCTCTAGATAGAGGGAGATAGGCACTGTCGTACAACCCAAACCTGTATCGTCAAATCCAAGATGATTGTGATCCGTATCTCACTGTAGAATTCGGTGAGCACGCAGAAACGCTCATTTCTTGTGATCGGGCATATGATTAATCTATAAAAATCTCACGCGCTTACTTACTCGTGAATGCTGACGTCGATCCTGCTTGTAAGATAGCATTCAATGAGCCAGGACTTTGGGCGTACCTGGTATTACTGTAGCAATTCATCCGGACAAGCTCTCACACCTCTCACAAGTGGCTGTTGTGAGTTCGTCACTGGGCCACGTTGACTCGTTCAGCTGTTGACCTGTGAATACCGAATCTGGACGGTGGCAGGATGGATGGATCTGAGAACATGTGGCTCAAGCTCGCCGGGGTCGATCTGCGCCACGTATTAACCAACCCACGCGTTTCTATCAAAGTCAACACGTCGTCGGTACAAGAGGGAGGCTTCTCGGTGAATTCGGTATTAAAGCATCGCTCTTAGGCGGTGAACATTGCTACAAACGGTGCATCATTTATTATTGTTATTCACAGGTGCCAGTAAGCGGAGGCGGCTCTTAGACCTACTAGGAGAGGATGATCCGGATCGT
The DNA here is from genome assembly GCA_013618265.1 of Fusarium albidum. Taxonomy (NCBI): domain Eukaryota; kingdom Fungi; phylum Ascomycota; class Sordariomycetes; order Hypocreales; family Nectriaceae; genus Fusarium; species Fusarium albidum. Next base: position 6,134 of record JABFEP010001880.1, read on the forward strand.
CCGGAGACCACCCTGGCTGCCTGGCTGCCTGTTACTCAGCGTGCATCGGAGTTTGACACTTCCGGATCGTTCGGTTCCTTGTCCGCCATTATGCCTGCCTGATATCGGTCTAATTAACCCTCGGCCTGGTCAAACTCTCCCAATAATTCTCAAGGTGATGGGAACCCTTTTGAAGATGTTCATGCTTCTTCATCCTGTCGCCGCTAAATAATAAGCATTTGGCTTAGATGGCTCCAGATCAGGAGTGTCAGGTCGTTAACAACGCCAAAAAGCCACCTCTCGTCTCTCCAAGGCCATAAAACCAATCACCCACCGCTCATTGTCATAATTTCGATTGTTTACGGAGTATTGTGCCGGTAAATAATCTGAGTGCCAGGTCTTTACCCCGTAGCACCCGTTGATGTGGCCTGTTCGGGAGTCATTGTAGCGCCACTCCGTCTCTTAAACACGGATGGGGATCCTCATTAAAAAAAAAGACATGCCTAGCTCCCCCCCCCGCTGGACCCGTGCGCTTTAACTTTTTGCCCGCCCTTCCGTTCCTCGATCGGGTTGATGATAATATAAACTTTCCAACCCTTCCTCTGGGTCTTGGAATTAATCCTGTTGCCTGGTTTCTTTCTTTTTTTTATATTTTCTCTTGCTGCTTGAACTGCCCCTAGCTGGCGCCGTGAGGTGTCTGTCTGATTGTCCGTCCTCGCTGGCAATCGCAATTGCTTCCTATTGCTCCCTCTGTCCCGACCGCCACCGACCGCCACCGATCGAAGCCTTCAATCTTCAAGATGCCGTCGCGAACGCTCCCCACCTTCACCCGCGCCGAGGTCGAGGCTCACAACTCCAAGAATTCTTGCTACGTGTCCATCGGCACCAAGGTGTTCGATGTGACGGAGTTTGCAGCGGATCACCCAGGTGGTGCCGACCTCGTCCTTGACTACGCTGGCAAGGATGTTGAAGATATCCTCAAAGATGCCGATTCCCATACCCATTCGGAGGCCGCGTACGAAGTCCTCGACGATTCCCTAGTCGGATTTCTCGACGCCCAAAAGGCTGTGAATGGCCATGCCAACGGTTATGTCAACGGCCATGCCAACGGTCATGTCAACGGCCATGCGAACGGCCATGCGAACGGCAATGCGAACGGCAATGGTGTTGGCAAGGCGCCCAATGGCGATGCCGTCACCGACGAGGCACCCGTCCACCCCCGGACTGGGATGTCCTGCGAGGAAGACTTGAGCAAGGATACAGACTACATCCAGGACTTCAAGCGCCACAAGTTCCTGGATCTGAGCCGTCCGCTCTTCCCGCAGATCTGGTTCGGCGGCTTCACGAAGGAGTTCTACCTTGACCAGGTCCATCGCCCTCGTCACTACAAGGGCGGCCAGTCTGCGCCCCTCTTCGGAAACTTCCTGGAGCCTCTTTCCAAGACTCCTTGGTGGATGATTCCCACTGTCTGGATGCCACTCGTCATATACGGCGTGTTCCTGGCCTCCCAGGGCTTCGACAATCAGCTACACACTGCTGGCTACTGGGGATTTGGAGTCTTCTTCTGGTCCATCATCGAATACGTCCTTCACCGGTTCCTCTTCCATCTCGACTAGTACGTCTCAGCCTGCCATGCCCTTGCTTCGTTGCTGACTTATGTGTGTTTCTAGTTACCTGCCCGACAACCGCGTTGGCATCACTATGCATTTCCTACTCCATGGCATCCATCATTACCTACCCATGGACAGGTATCGCCTGGTCATGCCCCCGACGCTCTTTGTGGTCTTGGCCACTCCTTTCTGGCATTTCGCCCACGCCGTCTTCTCTCATAGCTGGCACGCCGCCACGGCTGCCTACTGCGGCGGCCTCTTTGGCTACATCTGCTATGATCTGACCCACTACTTCCTGCATCACCAGAACCTGCCTTTGTGGTACAAGGAGCTTAAGAAATACCATCTTGCTCATCATTTCCTTGACTACGAGCTGGGCTTCGGCGTCACGAGCAAGTTCTGGGACACCATTTTTGGTACTGAGCTTGTGTACAACACCAAGAAGACCAACTAGATTGGTCGAGGTCCCGCATGCAGCCATTGTCCAGCAACAGAAATATTATTATTATTATTATTATTATTATTACTATTACTATTATTTTGGCCCAAGTATGTACATATTTTCCCATCTTGACTACCTGCTAGAGTGCGAAGCATGGCTTGAATGGGTAGGAGTTAGGGATGTTTCGTCATGATTCGAAAATGGTAACGAGCTTGTGCCAGGCGCATGGCATTTTGATGAGAGCAGACCATTTATCACAACGGTTGTAATGCTCAAGTTTGGAATACATGATAATTGACCCCTTTTTGCATTGCTGTACGTGAATGTTTCCGTGTCTCATTCCTGTCCAAAAATCAGTGGGCATGGCCAAGCCGACGCGGGGGTCTCGCTGACCAACACGTGTATGGTCACGTGGACGATGGACGCTTTGAACCTGCGGCTCGGCCCAAAAGTTTGATTCATGGTGCTTTTCAGGCAGCCTTACTTCCAACTCTAACAGATAACCACCATCACAGCCGGGCACACACAACAGAAATTGATATACTGCTCTCTGCTGGCATCCAAATCTTAGACATCTCAACCATCGAGGATCTACCAACTTACCTGACGGCACAGACACCATGACTACCTTGGACGTGGAAGCACTCCTCGACGCCACCGCGAAAGATTCGGCCGAGCAAAAGAACAATAGCCCTGGAGAGGACAGGTCGCGAGATGACGCGTCCGACCGCAGGGACAGAGATCGAGACCGTGATCGTGGCCGTGATGGGGAGGGCAGCCGACATCATGGCCGACGCCGCGATCGGAGAGACAGCCCAGCCCGAAGCCGGAGAGGCACTCCCGACGTAGGAACTCCTCGAAGCGACGCCGGCAGCCACAAAAGTAGGAGGAGAAGCAGAAGCCGCGATGATGATCGCCGTCACTCACGCCGAAATAGAGACGGCGATTATTACAGGGGAGGGCGACGCTCGCGTTCGCGATCCCGCTCGCCTTATCGCCACTACCGCCCTCGCGACGATAGGGAGCACGGTTCCCGGCGAGATCGCGAACGACGATCTCGCGAATACGGGGGACGCGGCCGCGATGAAGATCGCCGGGAACCCAAGGGCGACGGCGCGGGCGCTCCGCAGCTCACCGAAGACGAGCGGGACCGTCGTACCGTCTTTGTCCAGCAGCTTGCCGCTCGTCTGCGTACCCGCGAACTGAAGGAGTTTTTTGAAAAGGTGGGGCCTGTCAACGAGGCCCAGATTGTCAAGGACCGTATAAGCCAGAGATCCAAGGGGTACGTCTGCATGTCCATGCCGTTTTCCTGCACGATTGCTGACATATCAAACAGAGTTGGTTATGTCGAATTCAAGAACGAAGACTCCGTTACCCAGGCGCTTCAACTTACTGGACAGAAACTCCTAGGTATTCCTGTCATTGTTCAACTGACAGAGGCCGAGAAGAACCGTCAGGCACGCAATCCTGAAGCTGCCGGGCCTCATCCCAACTCCATCCCCTTCCACCGCCTCTACGTCGGCAACATTCATTTCAACGTCACTGAGCAAGACCTGCAAGCTGTGTTTGAGCCGTTTGGCGAGCTTGAGTTTGTCCAACTCCAAAAGGACGAGAACGGCCGCAGCCGGGGCTACGGCTTTGTCCAGTAAGTTGCAGCATCTGTTGATCGTTATCAGCCCTCAACTAACTCCTGTCGCAGGTTCCGCGATGCAGGCCAGGCAAGAGAGGCGCTAGAGAAGATGAACGGCTTTGATCTGGCAGGTCGTCCCATCCGCGTCGGTCTTGGAAACGATAAGTTTACCCCTGAGAGTACTGCCAACATGCTGCAGAGATTTTCCGGCCAGAACCACTCCTTCCAGGGCTCCGCGTTCTCTGGCGCAGGCGGACGTGGTCCCCAAGCCTCGACCTTTGACCGAGCTGGCGGGCGAGACAGCGAGAAGACTGGGGGTGCCAGTGCTCTGGACGACACCGATGTCGCTGGCGTCAACTTTAACAACTATAGTCGCGATGCGTTGATGAGGAAGCTTGCCAGGACTGACGAAACCACACCCACCAATGGCAATGACGAGCGACAGGTCCTGAAGCCCAAGACGGAGACCAAGCCACTCCCCGTCAATGTCAACATGGCCAGCCGCTGCGTTGTGTTGCACAACATGTTTGATCCCGAGGAGTAAGCACCAGCAACCCATGGCTGCATTGAACAGAGGCGCTGACACATGTGCAGGGAAGAGGGTGATGACTGGGTCAAGGAGCTCGAAGACGATGTCCGTCAAGAGGCCGAGAACCGGTACGGACACGTGGTCCACATCTCGGTTGACCCCAACTCAAAGGGCGATATCTATCTCAAATTTGACAAAGTCCAGGGCGGCGAGAATGCCATCAAGGGCCTCAACGGCCGGTACTTCGGCGGACGGATGATCGACGCGTCACCTGTTGTAGACGCCGTCTACAGCAGTTTGTTCTCTCGCACTCGGGCAATCTGAAGCTAATGTTGGCCTGTCAACAATGCTCTAGGACTCTTGCAGGTCAGCAGGGTTCGTACCAATCGGCTGAGGAGCGCATCACTAAGACTCTCTGGTGACCAACAGACATGAAGTCTCTGCTTCGCCCCTCAATCCTTGCCCAGCCGCAGGTTTATTATATATATCCCCCGTCCCGCGGCAACAACATCGATGACCACCCACTCACGCACGCCACACTCCCACAAAGCTCGGAATCTCGCGCATCAAGGTTCACACATGCACACAAGTTTAAGGCTTCATCCTCTTTAACAATATCACGGTGTCGCAGGTTTTCACTTTCACCCCGGACGCATCTGGACCCCGGACGCATCTGGACCCCGGACGCCTCAAGCGACAGCTAGTTTGAAGCTATCACACCGATCCCTCCCAGGTTCAACATTCGCTTAGTGGCAAGGTCTCCTGCTGATGTCTTGTAACCCTAGGATGGCCCTTCCCCTTCGTTGAAGATGGGGCAGCTCCGCAGCCCTTCGCCGTTTTTGTTGTCTAAATAGTTTGGTACAAAATATAGACTGTTTGAGCGTATCATCCATGATGCCCAAGACGCCAAGATGCCGACCGTGATAGATGAGTCGCCTTGACTACCGGGTTTAATTTGGTTCGAATCCCAGTTCCTTTTTTTCTTAGCTTGCTTCCTTGCCACGTTGTAGTGAATGACAGAAAATCGCATCAAGTGAATGCATCTGGTCTTGGTAGTTGGCATCTCTCACATCCCTCGCCCTTCTATCGTCTTTATTCGCCCTTTCGTGGACTATTTTATCGTCCGGACTCGATGCCCTTCTGTTTCCAACAGCCTCTAAATCCTTCTCAGGCAGTGGGAGTTCGAACTTCATATATGCCTTGCCAGAGTCCTCCTCAGAGATGGCCCTTCCCCGTAGAGGTCAGGGGCACGGGAGTCGTGGCTTCTTGGTTGCCTTTCCATCTTATCCGCCGAGCATTTTCTCTGGTCCTGGATTGCGGGTGTCTTGGAGATGCCTCGAGTTCTGGCCACTAGAGAGTGAGAGTTGGCATGGCCTGCCAGCTGTTGACAGTGCCAGCTCCTTACCTACCTACCGGCAGCAGCAGCAGCAGCAGCACCTTGGAAACGGGCCAATATCTCTTAGCCGGACGAGCTCTGCTAGTCCTCTTCCCTCCCTCCCTCTCTCCCTCAACCACCGGCTCAAAATTCATCCCATCAATTTCGTTTGACAAACAGAGCGCGTAATAATCTAGCGGCGTTCTGGTGTTGGGACGAACGCCCACGCGTTTATCTTCTCTCCGCTCTTCTTCTTTTTTTTTCTGCCCTTTTCACACATTCACTCCGATCTCACAACTCCACCCAGTGCCTCTACCCCTCCCGCTTCCCTCTATCCTCCCTTCATCCTCCCCCAGCTACATTCTTCTCCCCCCCCCCCTCTCCCTTCCACTCCATCTTGTACCCCCTTTCTCCCAATCCCCCCGCGCCTCCTTCCTTCGTGTTGATTCTGAGTAAGGAGAATCCAACTCCCCCTGTCCACCATTTAAGAGAAAACCAAGTCCCGCCCGGCTGGTCCTCGAGCAC
>JABFEP010001881.1:0-25568 GCA_013618265.1 Fusarium albidum
CATTAGGTATCTGCCGAGTTCTTTGACCGAGCAGGGGAGGGCACTGGGAGGAGAGGGAGAGGTGGAGAAGTCGATGGAAGTTGAAAGTTCCCCCCTCTTGCGCCTATGCTAGCCCCACGATTTTGGGTTAAGGCTGGGCAGGCTGGGAGACGTCGCTGAGTGGCCCCCCGTTGAAACGCCTGCAGAGAGGTAACTAGGTAGTTTCCCGTACTGTGCACACGCAGAGAGACAGCGGCAGCGGCAGCGGCGCCGCCAGCAAACTCTCCAGAACTTTTGCGCCATTGGTGGCTTCTTTCACGTTCACATTTCAATCTGCAAGTATCGCCGGGGAATAAATCGAGACATAGCGTGGGCCATCCCTCTCCCCCCTGCTAAAATCCCTCCCATGCCGCTGCTGCTTGCTCCTCTTCCTCCACTCAAAGAATCGGCCATCTCGCAAAGCTCCAGTCGCTGTCCCCAAGCTCCCGAGCTCAGCGGAGCCCTGACGTCGTCTCATTGCATTGAAAGCACAGCACGCACGAAGCACGAGGCAGCCTTCCCCCAACAGACGCCACTCCTACCTTGCCTTAGCACTCCCGTTCCGCTTGTTCTCTCTCTCATCCTTTCTCCCTTTCTAAAAACCATCAACTTCTAGTGCATTCTGTTCTGTCTGCATCAACCTGCAATTCGCCACCAATTCCTGAGACATTCATTGCTTCTTGTTCCTGCAGCAACTTGCTACTGCTCCTCTCAACGGAGCCCCAGCCAGCATCGTTCGCCATGAGTACTGTCGCCGACCTGCCGCCCAGTGGCCCTGGGCTTCGGCTTCGGCAGTCTGGGGTTGGATCGACGGCCGAGCAGGACAAGCCTCAGGCGGAGCAAGGGCATGGTCGCGAGTCGTCAGATGCCAACCCTCCAGTGGAAAAGGCGAGCAAGATGTACGGCCGCACCCCGGACGGCACAGGTACGCTTTACCATCCCGCTGCTGATTTGTAGTGGTTTCTGCGTCGTGCGTGCGTCTGTTAGCTGACTGTCACATGCTAAAACAGTCTTTGTCGTGCCCACCACTCATGACATGGTCTCGCAGCTTCTTGATCCGCGACAGCCCAAAAACGTGTCCGACGCAATTGTCTTGTCCATCTTGGCTCTTCACATTCTGGCGGCCTATTTCCTTCCCTCTGGGTGGAAGCTCCCTGTCTTTGCCTTGGTCTTCTTGTTCTGGCGAGCCTCCTACAACATCGGCATTGGCGTCCTCCTCCAGATCCAGTCGAAACATCGTCGCCTCGTCACCTGGGCTCGACGTTGGAAGCTCTTTGAGCATCCCTCATCCGGCAAGAACCCACGGCCATGGCTTTACACCCTCCTCAAGCGCGAGCTCGAGGCCAAGATCCCCGAGGACTACGAGTTCGAAAAGGCGCCCATTGAGTACAACACGTGGCTGGTCTTTCGAAGGGTCGTTGACTTGATCCTCATGTGTGATTTCGTGTCCTACTGCCTCTTTGCCATTGTCTGTGGCCACACGCCCGAGGGAGAGAACGTCCTGATCGGATTCTCTCGCTGGGCCATCGGCATCACGCTCATCGGATTCAACCTCTGGGTGAAACTAGATGCCCATCGAGTCGTCAAGGACTTCGCCTGGTACTGGGGTGACTTCTTCTACCTCATCGACCAGGACTTGACCTTCGACGGTGTCTTTGAGATGGCTCCCCATCCGATGTACTCGATTGGCTATGCCGGCTATTACGGCATCTCCATGATGGCTGCCAGCTACGAGGTGCTCTTCATTTCTATCCTCGCTCACTTGGCCCAATTCGCCTTCCTCGTGATCGTCGAGAACCCACACATCGAGAAGACTTACAATCCTCCTCCCCCTCGCAAGCGAACTGCATCATCCGGGAGCCAAAGTGACCTTGCCGTGCTTGCTGATGTGAGGCTGCTTGAGGTTGAGGGTTCATACGATCAGCAGACGCTCGCCTCTCCCCTCAAGGAGACGCCCGCTCCGGTTCACAATCTCGTCGGCTTGAGCAACATTGACCTCTTCCGCGTCCCAGACTTCACCGTCATTGTGTTGCCATCCTATGTAGCCGTTCTCACCTTTGTGACGCCCTCGACTCCCCTCTGGCAAGCTATATTCGTGCTCCACGCATTGGTGTGGCGTGTCTGGTACCATCTTGGCCTGGGCCTCATCCTCGATCAGCAATCCAAGTCCAAGATGTGGACACGCCACTTCCTCAAGTTTGGCGAGAGCGCTGGCGAGGCGTGGCGGCAGTGGAAGGGCCTTCACCATATCAGTATGATCATGTGCAATACCGCCTTCATCGCTGCGTGCTGGAAGATGTACTCTCCCCCCGAGGACTGGGCCTACGGCCTGGTCTTGCTCAAGCACGTTCTCGGTGCTGGCCTCGTGGCTTTGCAGCTGTGGACTGCGTTCAGCGTCTATGACTCTCTCGGCGAGTTCGGATGGTTCTGCGGCGACTTCTTCTTTGACCAGCAGGCCAAGTTGACCTACAAGTCCATCTATCGGTTCCTCAACAACCCCGAGCGAGTGTTTGGAACTGCCGGTGTGTGGGGGGCTTCCCTTATCACTTGGAGCCGGTCGATCTTCCTGATGGCTCTAGTGACCCAGATCTTGACCGTCTTCTACATCTCGTACATCGAGCGGCCCCACATGCAGAAGATCTACGGCCGTAGCCTTCGCCGAGAGGCGGGCCTCACCAAGTTCATCAAGCGCTCGCTGCCCCCTCCCGTCAAGGGATGGCAGGAGAGCATGGACAGGGTCTTGGATGATACCACTCACTTTGTGGAGGACTTTCTCGATACCGCTCGGCCCAAGTTTGCTGCTGGCGTAAAGACCATTGTCAGGGACACCTCGGCGCTCTTCAACATGGCTCCTGCACGACTCACCATCACGAGGATCACCCCCGACCTCCAAGGTCATGACCCCAAGCTGTACTCGCTCTCCGTCGAGGGCACACCTGCGGTGAATCCATTCGGCGATGAGAGGGCCACCGGAAAGGAGAGCTTGACGGGCAGGTTCCCCAAGCCAGTCAAAACTATGACGTACGAGTACGGTGCGCCACTTCGGGTCAAGTGGGCAGCTCCTGCCAGCCACAGCAAGAAGGATTGGATTGGACTCTACATGGTCACGGACAATCGTTCCAGGGAGACGACCGAGGTCCCTTCCCTGGGACGATGGGCGCCCACAAATGCTGGCTCGTACGACGCATTGACCGCCGACATCAGCATTGCCGTTGAGGAGCACCCTGTGAGCACGGCTTTGGCAATGGAAACTGACATGATGGAAGGTGAGGTTGAATTCAAGGGAGACAAGCTATGGTGGACGCAAGGTGTCTTCGAATTCCGATACCACCATGACGGGAACCACACGGTTATGGCCATCTCGGAGCCCTTTGAGATCCGCATCAGCAAGTTCGACCAAGACGACGTGGACGTTGATGCGAAAGGTGTGTACGAGCAGGCTGTCGAGACGGCTCTTCTTCCCGTGATCCAGAACTGCCTGGACCGCGACCCGGACATTGCCCCCAACCAGCCAGAGGAGCCATTCGGCGGCCATGTGGAGCGCGACACCAAGTATGCCAAGAGGATTGTGTATGCGATTCGAGAGATGTTTGGCATCGAATTTGCCCATCCTGTCGTGGCTGCGGACGGAAGCGTGAGGAAGCTTGCCTGGAGAGTCTGCAACGCGAAGGAGGTTCTGGTATGTGCTGGAGATGCAACCCCTAACTGCAAGCTTGTGCCGACTGACACCGTCTCAAGGCACCCTATAGCATGTCTCGATCGAGAGGGACTACTACGCCTGCGATCTAGGACTTCCACGCCGACAAGGCTTGATTTTTCGGATACGAGAGAGTGATGTTGCAGATAGGGAGGGGTTTGGATGAAGTACAAAAAAGTGCATGTTGGAAAAAAGGTGCGGCAGATTTGGTGTCGAATGGAAGCAGGAGCGTTTAAGATACCATGATAGAGAGAGAGAGAGACGGTACGAGAGAACCAAAGGACAAGGGAGCAAGTTATAGTATATACATTGGCTTAACCGGTCTTGGCGCGGGACGAAATATCCCGGGGAAATATAATCACTTGGTTCTTGTTTCTCGTACTTTTGTTCACCCCAAGGGCATCAAGTGTTTAGGAGAAGTGTGTGACGCAGTGGACTGCCGAAGCATGCTCACCGTGGTTTTTTTTTTTTTTTTTGGAATGATCTGATGATATTCATCAACCTGGTCGCCCCCCCAAATGATCCCAGAGATAATATCTACAGGTTTCTTTCATAGGTAAACCCAGTAGGTAAAGGGTAAAAGCCACCCGGGCCATAACTGTATAAGTTATGATCCCAAAAAGATGAAACCAGCTATGAAACGGCAAACCTGTTCTTGACGCTGTTCGGTCTCCCCATGTCATGATGCTGCTGCTGATGAGGCTGTTGCTTGTCTCTTTGGTGGGCAGATATAATTAAAATCAGTGCCACCTCGCACCTCCACCTTCCCAATCCCCTGTCCATCCTCCAAGACGGATAAAATCATCCATCATCATCATCATCCTCCCAACGTCCAATAGTTCATCATTTGATCACCCTTACCTTGTCCATTCAATCTCTTTCATCTCTTTTATTGTTGCCTGCCCTTTTCTCTCCCTCTCCGTTCCAATTTCAGCATAGCTTGATCCGCCTCCATCTCTATCCACGTTTCTCCGCAGCCAACGCAGGCTAAATATCCCCCTCCTGTGGCTTTGCCAGGGGGGCGTGCATCACTTCTCCCGCTTCAGGAAATGCTCATGACAACTCTTGGGGGATAAGAGAGAGAGAGAGAGGAGCAACCAGCAATTCCCACTACTATTATCCAATTTTGCCGGAGACAAACGATGGGGCTGCTTAATCGCCGGGCTGCCTCCTCGAGGAATCCCTTTCGGGATAACACGGCCGCGTTGCTCGTCCTGACTCTGGTCCTCGCCACGCCGATCTTCCTCTTGTTGATGCATTGCGCATACCGCACATTCTATCTCGGCCATGCGCCCTGGGGGCTGGACCATCATCACGATATCATCGTTCCCTCTCACCATGGCAGGCCACCAAACGAGCTCCTCTACGTTGCCTCTTACAGCGGCATCGTCACCACCCTGAACCTCTCACGTACTGGGTGGCATGATAGCCCGGTGACCCTTGGGCACGTGTCCACGACGGACGGCTGCGCTGGGAGTCCGTCATGGCTCACACTCAACCATCACGATTTTGTCCTGTACTGCGCAGATGAGGGACTGCAGGGCGGAAGACATGGGTCGCTGGCATCTTTCAGAACGAGCGAAGACGGCAGCCTAACACTGTTGGGCAAGGTTTCAACAATCTTTGGCTCCGTCAGTGCTGCTGTGTATGGCAAGAGCGGTGATGGACTGGCTGTAGCTCATTAGTGAGTATTCTCTCCCTGGCATAGTTGGTGTCTGAATAGGTACTAACAAAGAACTTACCAGCGGCGGGTCGTCCTTCTCCACGTGGAATGTCAAAGATCCCGCCGACATGACGTCCCTGCAAGCCCAGACGTACCGACTTTCTAGGCCTGGCCCCGATCTGTCACGGCAGGAAGCTCCGCATCCCCACGCCGCAGTGGTCGATCCAACCGGTCGTTTCATCCTCGTCCCGGACCTAGGCGCGGACCTCGTTCGTATGTACAGCGTCGGTGAAGGCGGCCTGGAGCTGGCAGCGCTCCGTCCTCTCGAGGTTGCTGCAGGAAGCGGACCTCGCCATCTAGCTTTCGCTACGATGGGGAATAAGACCTTCATGTACCTCGTGACGGAACTGAGCAATACTGTCGTGGGATATGAAGTCAAGTACGGTGACGAGTCCATCGCTTTCGAGGAAATTTGGAATAGCGGCATCCATGGCAAGGACAAGAACGTGCCGCCAGGAGCCGCGGCTTCTGAAATCATTGTCTCGGTAGGTGTCATCTTCTTGGGCCTTGGTGAAGTACGACGACCAGTTAGGGCTAACGTTGCGAGCATAGCCCGACAATAGGTTCCTCATCATATCGTCTCGCAACGAGAGTATTCTTGACATGCCCAACCTGGACACTGATAACACCACGAGGATTGTCTCGGATCCCCTCATTAGCTTCGAGATCAACCCCAAGACGGGAAATCTCGCCCTGCAACAAGAGGTGCCATGTGGTGGGAGATTTCCTCGACAGTTCGCCATCAACAGGGCTGGAACCCTTATTGCAGTGGCCCTTCAAAGCGACAGCCGGGTTGTCGTTATGGAGAGACATGCCGAAACTGGCGTCTTAGGCGAGTTTGTTGCATATGCACAAGTTGATGGCCAGGTGACAGTGGTGATATTTGATGACTGAGGTCGTTAGAAGATGGCTGAACACGCGTCCCTCCTTTTCGGTGCATGTGTGTTGAAGTTGAACATGAGCGCAACGTGAAGGAAGACGGTCCTGTCAGGGCGTTGCGATGCGCCGAGAAGCTTCCGTCACCCGAAATGCCTCGTCTGTGTTCCAAGCATTAAAGCCACATCCAGACCAGATCAGATGTCAATGCCTAGGACACTCGGCTTCGGGTTGCCGGCTGTTCAGCCCGAAGAAGGGCTGGCAATGGCTGAGTTGGGTTGCAGTGCGCCAGGGGCAAGTAGCGTTGCTGCGTGCGGCCTTGTCCCTCAGTGATCGGCCATCTCAGGGTTCCCGACATGACACTCCCTGCAGTTATGATGCAGGGGAAGCTTTGAGGCTTCCGATCTTGGTAGGGAATTGTCGCGGACGGTTCCCGAAGAATGGGCTTGCTGGGGTTGTCTGCTTGGCCGAGGAGTACTGGCTTATGTGCCAATCTTTGGGGAGGACCCTTAATTCTTCTTGACAGAGCCGAGGCGTAGTACGACGCTTCCGATGATCTGATAAGGGACCAAGAAGCTGGTTTCTACAGACCAACTTGAGGCTCAGTGGTCGGGCCTTGATAAAAAAGCAACCATCGCCAGAGCCCTGCAGAGGTGGTGTTGGTGAAATTCTGACTCTGCTCCGTATTATTGGCTAATCACTCCAAATATTGGAGTCGACGGTAATGAATGGATCGCTGTTTGGTCGACGAACTGCTTGAGTTGTGTGATGTTGAAGCAGAATATTGCTTTGAGATTCTAGAAAGACTTTCTGTTTCATCAGTACCATCTGCCAGGAGACAGCTCAATCTTGAACACCTCGGCCTCCGTTGGGTGCCCCATGGCAGCTGCGAGCCGACTTTTGGTCAGTGCTTCGCAAACGAAGAAGATTATCCGCGAGACGTTTCCATCGGGCATGGGCCGCATGGTCGACCGTTTTCCTAATTGGAGACAGCAACAACAACGTGCCACACACCCCCAGCTTCCCCGCAGGTTGACAGGATTTTGGACTCGACTCAGCATAGCGTTCCAGTGCCCCAGACCAGGAAGGGGTGTACCGGACCCTTGGTCGTCCTGCGGGCTGAGGATCGGATTGGGTAGGATTGCAAGACTCTACCGAAGTTGCACTCCTATTCGGGCCGTTCTCCTTCTGGCGCTGGGTGGCTTCTCGTAAGAGGCGAGACCATCGTAATGTACAGTATAACTGGCGAGCAGTGCATTCGCGACGAGTTTGGGGCCGATGGCTGTTCTGCAGCCGAATGATCATGCTTCTTCCTGTTCAGAGGATCGATTCTCCTTTTCATCGTGGCGATTGGTGAGAATCCGTCAAGCCTCTGCTGGCTGCGGCTCTTCAAGCTTCGATCGAAAATTTCATGGGACGGTCGGAATACTTGGGGAGCATGCGGATGATGGGGTGGAGGCATCTGGTCTGGCCCCATGGCTACCGAACAACAGGGTACGGCTGCTATTCCGAAGCAATCCTCAGGTGTCCCGTAGAAGCAAAGATTGGTCACGATGGTCTGCAGAGTAGAATCGAGCGACTTCTCCGTCGGGCGCAGACAGCTGCAGCGCAGGAATGACGGAGCTCGTGACGGAATTATCCAAGAGCTTTGACGTTGTTCCCGAGCGACAGAGAGCCGCACGTGGCCGTAAAGAGGAGCTCGCTCGCCACTGCCAAGGGTTGAATTGGGCGGTCTCACCCCTAAACAAGAGCCCAAGTTGATGTTTTCTTCCCAGGTCGGGATGGATTCTCCTGTCAGCGTTGGTGATGATGAGGGTGTGTGATCTTCAGAGAGCAACTTGGACAGAAAACTTGTTCGCCGGGGTTGAGCGCACTGGGCCAGGGTGTGGCAGGCGCGCCTCAGCGGGCCGTGGAAATCGTTTTGGTGGGCTGGCTCCTCCTGCTAAACTGTTCCATTCGCACGCCGCCCCAATCCAGGCAGGTCCCTCCACTGCAGCCTGAAGCTCAAGGCAGGTTCCATATTCCTTCTTCAACCTCACAACTCAACCAAGTCACACCCAACTCCAATGGAAGGGAGTGGGATCCCTCCCAGATATGGAAGCAGCGCAGCATGATGGGCTTTCAAAGGGATTCCTCCAGAATACTGTACGGATACTACAGGCAACTTCTCCACACGCAACGACGGGCTTGGTTTTCTGTCCAGTCCACCAATCCCTCCCCCAGGCCACCCTCCTCCATCTCGATACCATCCCCTGTCTGGCGGGAACAACTGGCTTGAGCTGCCTCCTGAGGCAAGTTAGCTTCTTCCACGCCCGCTCCCAAGCTCCCTCATCTGCACGCGAACTTCCCCAGGTCGGTTTCCCCAGCTCCTTCTCCAGGTTGGAAATGAACGGCCGCCGCCACCACAAGGCAGGCCCTGATGGACGACACCACCACCATCAGCGGAACTGCGCCGGCGGCAATGTGAGTTCGGTCCTCGGCTGTCATGTCATGTCTCTTTTCACTCTCTCCTCCAAGGCTCCATGGTCTTGGGACTCTGGGGCTGGGCGCCTGTGGCTCGTCTAATTGGGGTACATGACGGCTAGGTTCAAACTGGATGCCTCGTCCGCTAACGCTGGTAGGCCAGCAAGGCCCAGTTCTCCAGAAGTTCCCAAGTTGTTGAATCTCTCCGTCGTGTCTCCACCACCCTCTTTCTTGAAGTTCCACCGCCGGCCGCAACAAGGGTCCGGGGTCATCAAGCACAATTACAGTCATCGACTCGCGGTGCCCTCTCGGACCCTTGTCCTTGCTGTTCCCCCATACATAACCATAGCTCCTCCATTTCGGACCTTGGACGGGAGGTCTCTTTCAACGTCAGATATCTGGATCATGACAACCTGCTCGTTGTGACCAGCTGCATCGATATACCTACGCACCAACAGTGATCAAACTTGTTTGGTCCTCGTCCGAGAGAAGGCAGCCGGCTATTCTCATCCCAAGCCTCGGGCGCTGCTCTTGAGCTCTCATCGCATCGCCTGATCTTCTTTCATCTTACCGATCGCCATTCCCATTGCGTTGGCCCGAAATGTCGCCTCGCTGACATACTATCTACGGGGTCGCGTAGATACTAGATATTGGGCTTTTCTTGCTCCCAACGTCTTCCAGCAAGTCAGCGCCGCTCAGTGTAGCGACCTGAAGAAGAGACAGTTTCTGACCATCCCACCACCACCTCATTCGCCTTTGCCACGCCATGTCCCCATCGTCGACAGGGGAGTCTCCTCACTCAGCGTCTGTCACCTCCACCAGGCCCTTTACCGTTCCCTCGCGCGATAGCTTCACACTCGATATCTCGCCCGCATCACTCACGGCCATGTCGAACGATATTAGCATCAAATCCCCAGTCAATTTCAAGAATACGCGCACGCCCAGCTTCAGTAGAGACGGCATGTTGGGCGCGTCTCAAAACCCCCGTCATCTCTCTCAGTCGTCCGACAATAGACACGAAACCATGACCAACGGCATGCAAAAGGTCCCGAGCGATGAAGGCTCAAACCCGCTCAAGAGGAGGAATACCGAAACCGGCGTTGACTATCCCCGCCGGCGAGCCACAATTGCTGTACGCTTCTGCTCTGTGCCCATCAAACGACAAGTTTTGCATGCTGATCATTTTGCCAGTGTGAAGTGTGCCGCTCGAGGAAGTCTCGGTGTGATGGAACAAAGCCCAAGTGCAAGCTGTGCACTGAACTTGGTGCTGAGTGCATCTATCGGGAGCCAGGTATCAAGCTGGATGCCGGCGACAAGCTGATCCTCGAGCGTCTCAATCGCATCGAAAGCTTGCTGCAGATGAGCATGGTCAACGCGCCTACAAATGGGCTCAGCTTAACCCAAGACTCGCCTGGGATCAGCAACGGCACTGGACTCAGCGGTGACAACGTTCTCATGTCGGCGAATCCCAGCAACTTCGTCTCCATACCGAACGGTGGATTTGGAACTTGGTCTGCCCAGCCCATCGGAACCAACATTTCCACGATGCCCAAAGTTCACACCAACGCTGCAATGCATCTCTTGCAGTGGCCTCTTATCAGAGATCTCGTCTCTCGGCCATACGATCCCCAGATACTCCTTCAGCTGGAAATGGCTCGCGAGCCGCTACATTCACTTACAAAAACCCCATGTGTTGATCTCTCAAACACTCAGGCGTATATCGAAGCATACTTTGAAAGAGTAAACGTCTGGTATGCTTGCGTCAACCCGTACACTTGGCGAGGCCAGTATCGAACCGCCCTCTCCAATGGATTCAGAGAAGGACCAGAGAGCTGCATCGTGCTTCTTGTTCTAGCTCTAGGCCAGGCGAGCCTGCATGGGAGCATCTCGAGAATCATGCCGCAGGAAGATCCACCCGGTCTACAATACTTCACTGCCGCTTGGTCACTTCTTCCTGGCATGATGACCGCAAACAGTGTCGTGGCGGCACAGTGCCATCTGCTAGCCGCTGCATACCACTTCTACCTCGTGCGCCCCATGGAGGCATGGAATCTTCTATGCACCACGAGCACGAAACTCCAACTCCTCCTCATGGCTCCGAGCCGTATACCCAGCCATCAACGAGAACTCGTAGAGCGCATCTACTGGAACGCTCTGCTTTTCGAGAGCGATCTGCTAGCGGAGCTGGACTTGCCTCACTCAGGGGTGGTGCAGTTCGAGGAGAATGTCGGCCTACCGGGTGGATTCGAAGGAGACGAGTCGGAGCAAGTCGTCGGGCGGGACGAGCTCTGGTATTTCCTGGCAGAAATCGCCCTGCGCCGGCTGTTGAACAGAGTCAGCCAGCTCATCTACTCGAAAGATTCGATCGCATCAACGACAAGTCTAGAACCAGTCGTTGCGGAACTCGACTACCAACTTACTCAGTGGTACGAAAGTCTGCCTTTGCCATTGCAGTTCCCCTTCACGCGGGCCGCTCTTCAGGATCCAATCCAGACCGTGCTTCGACTCCGTTTCTTTGCTTGTCGCACCATCATCTATCGACCATACATCTTGGCTGTATTGGACAATGAGCAAGCAGTCCTAGACCCTGCAGTCCGGGACAACTGCCACAAATGCCTCGAGGCTTCCATTCGACAATTGGAACATCTTCATGAGCAGTAAGTCCGGCCTTGAATATCATCATAAGTCCCATTTCTTGAAAAACTAATTCATTCACAGTCATGCTGGTCATATGCCCTACATGTGGCAGGGCGCTCTATCCATGGTGTCTCAGACACTTCTCATTATGGGCGCTAGCATGTCGCCCTCTTTGCTTAGCATCCTGCTCACATTGGTGCCTCACCGGGAGGCCTTGGATCAGATCATCAATGAGGTGGTTTTGGAGGTTGAGCGATATGCAACTCTTGCTCCGAGTCTCAGCCTGGCTGCCGAGATCATCAAGGAGGCCGAGGTCAGGAGGCGAGCCTTTCTCGGTACCCCGTAATTGAACTACACATTGCCCAGCCAGATTCAGCTGGCAAACGACTCTCGTGCAACCCAGTTGCTTATCTCACGATTCGCGAGCGACAATTTGCGCCCGGCTTCTTCGGGACACCATACAGGCCCCCTGAGTTTGGGTTGGCTGTCTTCACAATTCGGCCCTTCTATGCCCCATGTCGATACCGAGTGACAACGAGGACAACCGCTTCTCTGTTGAGACACTCTTTGAGACGATATTTCGATGCCTGTTAAGTCTCCAGCCGAAGGATTGCATGGCCGCGACGCAAATCGCAACCGATCCTCAGGGGGGAACCCGTTGAACGAGGGCCTATGGAACTTGGGCGCAAAACTGAGACTTCCCCAAAAGCAGCCAGTAGGGAAACGGGCGCCATTCCTGGGGTTCATCTGGGGTGCAGGACTATCTGGGGTTTACTGGAGGGAATGCGTCTCGGTGGTTGGCTGGCCAAGTGCCTCAGACGGCTCTTCGGACCGGGCACCCGGCATTCGGCAACACCACAACCAAAATTCGGCTTCGGATGGTTTCGGCAGCCGGTTTTATCTCCAGGGGCATCATTAAGATGGTGTCGAGGCGAGCAGGGCAAGCCCCAAAAGGTGGTTAATGCTATTATGGAAGAGGACAGGAGTACGGATGTGTTCTTTGGGACCTCGGGCCTACTACATAATGATGATGTGCTGGATGATTGACAATACCCATTTCGTTATACCCTACATGAACGAATCAATATGAATATTTCCAATGAGAAGAGTTTCCAGGAAGTACAGCGATGGCCACCGGATCAGCTTGCTCGGGCCGACAAGTGCCCCGTCAATTCGCCCTTGTTGCCGTAGCCATGGTTATATATCGCGACAAAGAAACCATGCGTGTCATGGAATAGAGTTCAAGGGCTCCTGGAAGAGAGTGCAAGATCTCATTCGGGATACTGGATACCGCTGCGCAGCGACAGTTGTTTGGCCAGCTGGCCTACGTCAGGCACTACTTATCTCCTGCAAGCAGCGTTCGGTTGATGGGAAGCAGGTCAAGCCAAACGGACACGGGAAAGTGCGGGGATGACCGGAACGGATTGAGTCCCTGCAGGTAATCAATGCAATGACTTTAAAAGTGAAAGCGAAACCGCTCGGGATCGGCAGGGCGCCGTCATACTCCGTCATTACTCTGGGGTCGCCCGCGATGGCCGGTCCGGGCCGAGAGAGAGATGGCCCACTTCAGGCAGGATTTGGGGCGGCATAGCCGGTGCGGCCGATGATTTGATCCCCACGCCCGGCAGACCCCCTTTCGGCCCCGTTCCCCCATTTATTTTTAAAGGCGGGATTCTGGGAGTCCAGGGGTTCGTTTCAAAAACCATCAAGGCACCCACTTCGGGTCTGGTTGATTGACTGCTGCCAGACGCGAGCCGGGACTTGGAGAGAATAATAAATCAATGAGAAGCAGTCAACAAAGTCCTACTGGACCTACTGTATGCTTTGGACAGGTTTTGGGCCATGATACTACTGTCAAATGCAACCCCTAGTGCCCCCCTAGAAACGCCGCTGACATTTTCCCGCCGCCTGGTCGTGGACGCCAGGGTTGTACGCTCCTTGCTGCTCAGCCACGTGACATCACACCGACAAAACTCATCCACCTCTAGATTGCCAGCCACCACACACACACAGGCTCGTGATGCAGGATTTCTCGTCTTAAACTCCCTGAAGCTCCTCTTTCGCTCCCCCCCAACAGACGTCGTATGATCCGCCTCGTACGGTGCTGCTGCAGAGCGTACGCAGGGTCCATGGATTCCATGCCTTGAATCCTCAAGACGTCGACGACACTCCTCGCCAACCGTCGCTACTGTAGGTAGCCCACGCGGGGGACGGGAGGGGCACCCTGATTCGGCCTCTTTCGCTGCCCGATGGCTCATGGGGTGACCTTGCGCTGGGTATAAACCACAACACCCAAAACTGCCGCGTTTCCCCAGTGGCAGCACACGCAAGAAAGGACGCTGACCACTTGGATCTGTTTGCCTCTCTCTCCTTTTCTCCGATAGATTCGCTGGCTTCCCTGTGCCGGTCTTCTTTTTTTTTATTTTTTCGCTTCCTGTTTGTTTTCCTGTCTTAGAAAAAGGGCACTCGCATCACTCCCCAACCTCTCGCGGCCCAATTTCCAAGGCGCCCACGCTCACTCTCACCCGACGTGACGGTGCGGTTTGCCATGCATGATCAGCCCCCTCGACCGACTCTAATCAACTTTGGGGGTGCGCAATTGCTCGCGCAGCGTGGACTCCGTTGAGTGGCCCAACTGCTCGTCATCACGGCTGCCATCGACACAAAAAAGCTAGTCTAGCCTCGGACGCCGCCTTGGTCCTTTTGAGGCCCAACGCAGAGCAATTTTCTGGACCCTCCAAGAGCTCACAGGACCCTCAGAATGAGGCTGGGATACGATCGAGACGTCGGCGATGGGGATGCCCGCCTCGTGCGTCGCAGGCCCCTCCGCCCCGAATCTCGCGATTGGTATGGCCCCAGTGACGTCGTGCCCTACCCGAAGCCCCGTCGGACACGCATCGAAGAGGTACAAAGGCCCGACGGACGGACGCCCAGGGGCTATGCGAAAAACTCGAGGAGCCTGAGCCTGGATGCATACCAGCCAGCGATGCCGCCCCAAACGCACTTGAACCGGGCTTCGACAGATGCTTATAAGAGGCTCCCGGGGATTTCGGTGTACGAAGCGGATGATGATGACGAGGATTCCGACGAACGCTGGCCGCCTCCGAAACCCCGAGGCCGATATGCAGAACGAACGAGGCCCCGCCAGCCGCTGCGAAAACCCAGAGAGCCGACACCGGAGTCGACCCCGCCCACAGAAAGTGACGAGGAGAGCGATGAGGACGACGACGACGATAGTAACCAAATAGAGGTTGTGGTGGAGGAAGTAGACGACGATGAGCCTAGACGGCACCACCGACGACATCATCGACATGCCAGTCATGATGACGACTACAATAGCTCCTCCGATGAGAAACGACCACGGAGGCGGCATAGAATGCCATCACCTTCCACCTCGGATGACATAGAAATCTCATATCGCCAAGCTTCTTCCGAGAGAGGCTCTCCAGAACGGCGACCTCCCCTTAGACGCCAAGTTAGCGATACCCCTAGATATGTTGGCCCCCCACAGCGATTCACAAGCGTGATTGGAAGCTCCCGACCCCCAGTAACCCCCAGGAGGTGAGGTTCATGCAGTCATAACCTGTGTTGTGTAACAGTGCTAACTCAGTCTCCCAGAGCTGCCAAGGTATACGAGTCGAGAGAAATCATCCGCGAGGGTCGCCCTCGCCGCTCTGCGACAATTCAGACCGTTCGACAGTCGAGGTCCTCGTCACGTCGTCCTCCCAGCCTCGCAGGGAGCATGTACGGCGGGTCATCTCGAAACACATCCCCGGATCGGCCCTCCAGACTGTGAGCAGGCTCTGATCAACCCCCGAGATGATGGAATCTAACAAAATCTGCCTCTAGCCGTGACTGCATAAAATGTTTAGCTGAAGTCCCCGTATCGAGGTGTCCAAAACTCGAATGTGGCCACCGCATGTGCCACAACTGCCTCAAGAAAATGTTCAAACTGTCCATGACGGATCCCCAGCAGATGCCTCCGACCTGCTGCATGTCGGACCACATTGCACTGGACCATGTCGACAAGCTCTTCGATCCTACGTTCAAGAGACTGTGGAACAAGAAGTTTGTGGACTATTCTCTCCGAAGCCGACTCTACTGTCCCTCAAGGCGATGTGGGGAATGGATTCGGCCAACAAGCGTTTACCGCGACCGGGACACTGGACGCGGGGCTGCCCGTTGCGACCGGTGCAACACCAAGGTCTGTGTGGCTTGTAATGGACGGTGGCACTTCTCCAGCAGGTGTCCGAGGGACGACGAAACGGCGAGGTTCCTGGAATATGCCAGGCACGAAGGACCCAGGCGATGCTGTCGATGCGGCGCCTCGGCTGAGCTAAGAGAAGGGGACAACCATGCGGCATGGTAAGTCATCGACTCGGAGCACACTCAAGACGAGGCACTAACAAGTCCATAGTCGGTGTGGCGCCACTTTCTGCATTGTGTGTGGGCAGAAGCCTAGGCGATGCGAGTGTCCATGGTTCGGGCCTGATAACCCGGACTCTGATCAACGCGAGCAGCAGATGAATCTCAAGGTCCCTGTCAACCGAGGGGATATTCAAGTCTTCCGTGAACCGGAGCCCCCAACGCCCAAGGAGAGACGAGCCACTCGGAGGGCACGAGGACCAACCCGGCAGCGGTCGCAGATTTACGATGAAGAAGCGCTCATGCGGCAGCAGCAGGAACGAGAGGAAGAGCTCGCTCGCAGGTCGCATCATCACGCCAAGGAAGACGACTACGATGTAGCAGCAGCCCCGGGGGAGAATGTCGGGGCTGTGAATGCACCGGAACCCCACAGGCGAACTGGTCGAAGAGTCGTCGGCGCTCCCCCTTCCCCAAGCCAACCAGGGCTTGAGAGGGATCCCCCGGGAGGGGAATACTACGCTGGTGGCGACCAGTCGAGAGGAGCAAGAGGAGGATCAATGGATAGGCGGCTGGCAGGTCGCTTCGCCGAGGGTCGGCATGGGCCTCCGCCCAATCTGGAGCCTCCTCCCGGAATGATAGGACCGAACCTGATGCCGCCGCCGATCGGAATGCCGCCTCCTGTCCGCGAGGGGATGTACCACCCGGGAGGAGCCATGGCCCCTCATGATCGAGTGATCGTTGAGCGCGACCCAAATAACTACGATGACGCCGACTCGTACTACAGCCAAAGCTCACGCAGCCGGAATAGCGGACGACGTAGTGAAACGCCCAAATCGTCCGAGCTCGCCGGGCTGAGCGGCCGCGGCACGGGTATGGGGCGCGTGGACGTGTGGAGGAAGTTTGTCGAGCCTGGCGATCACGAGGGAGAGATTGCTGCGGCGGCGGCGGCGGCTGCCACTGCTACCGCTACTGCTGCCCCCCCAGCTGCTTGAGAGAATTACAACACGAATATTAACGAGGAATGATGAGTTTTCCATTATCGGGTCTAGATTAAACAGATTGGATAGGGTCCTTCTTGTATGATACCCATAGATGCCGGGTTATTCTATTCGTCTTGGGGATACTGCATCGGGACTAGGACATGGACGGGGTCATTTGGGTAAAGGGCAACAGAACTGAGTCTGCCTTGCTCTGGGTATTTAAGTTTTGACACGGTATGTGGGGGCTCGTTCGGTATTATGGGTGGTCATTTTGGGTCGTGATCTGAATGGATTTCTCATGTGTTGTCACCTAGTTTCGCATATTTGGATAGACAAATGCTTCCTCGGCCACGCATTGCGTGGATGAGTATCATACATCTCCATGAAACGCGTCTTTACTTGCCCTTCCAATAGATAGATGTTGCTGACGTAGAGGCTCATTGATGAGATGAGGTTGGGTCTTGGCTTGTGATCGTCGCGTAACAAGGATGTCCATGCCAGGGTAGGTACGTCAGTTCAGGCCTCCAGCGAAAGCCCACTGGCCCAACAGAAACGTCCCCCGGTCCCATCCGGTCGGGCAACCGTCAAGCCCGTACCTACATCAGGGCGTATTTTCCACTGAGACCGAAGTTATGAATCTCCGATTCTGCCGTTTTCCTAAATATAGGTAAAATAATACTAAGAAAATTATACAAACTTATAAAAAAATTACTAATAGCTATAAGACTTAGTTAGGGTTATATAGGGTTAGGGATGATATTAAGGTTAAGACTAGGGTTCGAGTTAGGAGGAATATATCCTATCCGGTCCATCCATGGATGGCTTCTCTTCAGGGCGTCCAGCGGCCCCGCGTGATGCCCAGTGAGACTTGATGTTGGTAGGGCGCCGTGATTGGACGCTCACAGCTCGCCCCAGCTTCCAACTGTAAAAGTCCCCCGTCGCAACGAAAAGGAGCTTTCCGTCATTGTACATACATCCGCTAAGGTTGCCATTTTAGATTTCTCCCATTCTCCAAAAGTCTTCTCGCCACGGAATCGGGTCGTTCGGCCGGGCCTGTTCCAAACATCCCGGGTTGCCATGATCGGCCCCTCCCTCTTGCTGTCATCGTTTCTGGACAACAAAAGACTCTGATAAGCTTCTCAGGTTGGGATCTGTTTCTCTTTCGAAACATCAATTTTCCAGAAACCAAGGACCCAAGAGGCAGACAGGCACCCTGCGCCGGGCAGAGGGCATGGTGACGTCAAAACGTACCGTCTAGCATTTCTCCCTCCCTTTGAATTCCTCTTCCCTCTTTGTTTTTTTTTCCCTTTCTTCCTTCCCGCCCTCGACCATCTATCTCGTCACATGCTCGACGAAAGCAAGCTGTACGACGCAAGCCCTAACGTTCCGCTCGCCCTCTCTTTTTGTCCAACGTTCCCGGTCCCACCGGCCTCAACGTTCACGAGCGCGCTTGGACTGGCTAGCGCCCCTGCGCAGAAGCTGACACCGCGATGCTTCTCCTTCACCAGGTCGGCAGCCTCAAGACGGGTGAAGTCGTCCGATATACCGTCACATACACTCCGTCCCAGGACCGCATCCTGCCGTCGCCCGAGAAGCTCTACCTGCGCGTGCGAAACACGTCGGCCATCGCCCTCCGCGCCGCCTTCGTCCATGGCCCATACACCCTCTCGGTCGCCTCGTATCCCGCTGCCTTCGATCCCAACCAAAAGTTCGAGAACCCCGAACGCTATGGCGTCCCCGAGTTTGAGCCCATGGTCAAGGCCGGCGGCTCGTGGGAGTGCGAGCTCATGGTCCCCGACAACATCCGCCAGAGCGCCGGCCTTGGGAGCCATGGCGGGTTTGGCAAGGGTCCGGCTCACGACGATGAGTGCGCCAGCTGGGTCATCGAGGTGGCGTCGCAGGTGATATTCTCCACTTCTGCCGCCGTCGGCTACGAGGTTGTGCTGGCGCGCGACCACAAATCTCTGAACCTCAGCAGCTCAAGTCCCATCGTGGGCGGGCAAGCCCAGGTGCCGCAACCAGGCAAGATCAGCGACCATCAGCAGAGCGTCGGCTCAAAGGAAGGCCACCAGCACCCAGTGCAGCCGCGCGGTATCTTCTCTCGCGCGGTACGGGTCAAGGTAGAAGACACGGCGACTCTATGGAACACCCCGAGGCTCCCTGGCTGGGATGACCTTGGCAATAATGCTCGCCCTCAGGGACGCCAGGGTCAGGGCAAGCACGCAGAGGGCGTGGTCAAGACGGGGGAGCCCGAGACTAGGGAGAAGCATTCTTCACCGCGCAAGTCGAAGCCGAAGAAGGTTCACGTAGTGATTCTGACACACGGTTTGCACAGCAATCTTGGCGCTGATATGCTATTCATGAAGGAGAGCATAGATGCAGCCGTCCGGCAGGCCAAGATTGATGCCAAGGCACGGCGCGATAGGGAGCGAGCCACAAGAGGGAGACCAGAGCCCAACAGCACAAACGGCGAGGACAAAGCAGACCGTGACGAATCAGAACAAGACGACGACGACGATGAAGAGGTCATTGTGCGGGGCTTTTCCGGCAATGCCACCAAAACGGAGCGTGGAATTAAGTATCTCGGGAAGAGACTCGCTAGATACGTCCTCTCCATGACTTATCCCGACCAACCTTTCCTGCCCTCGGGTAAAGGAGCAACCGATACTGTGGCCCGTGCTGTCAAGGAGGGCAAGGACGAGCCCGATCTAAAACCGGCCCATAAGCACAGCACCATCCAGCTCGACAAGGATGGGGCGCATCTCTCCAAGGCAGAACGGCCCTACAAGATCACCAGCATCAGCTTCATTGCCCACTCGCTTGGCGGGCTTGTGCAGACCTACGCCATCGCCTACATACAAAAGCACTCTCCTCAGTTCTTCGACCTTATCAGACCCATCAACTTCATCACCCTGGCCACGCCGTTCCTGGGCCTCAGCAACGAGAACCCCCTTTACGTCAAGTTTGCGCTGGACTTTGGCCTCGTGGGCAGGACAGGCAAGGACCTTGGTCTGACATGGAGGGCACCGACGCTTGCGCGGAGCGGCTGGGGTGCCATCATGGGCAACCTGGGCGAGACGGCACACAAGAAGGTATACGGAGAGATGCAGCCCGAGTCAAAACCGCTGCTGAGGATCCTGCCCACCGGGCCTGCGCACACAGCCCTGAAGAAATTCCGCAACCGGACAGTCTACTCCAACGTGGTCAACGATGGCATCGTGCCCCTCCGCACGAGCTGTCTCTTGTTCCTGGACTGGCAAGGCCTCGGGCGTGTCGAGAAGGCTCGGCGTGACGCCGGATTGGTCGAGACCATGGTTGGATTTGGCTGGGCCGAACTGACGGGTGCCAACCTGACAGTGCCTCGCCAGAGGCAGCTGTCATCGGGGCAGCTGTCGTCAGGGGATCGTCCTAGCGATTCCGGCACGACAACCCCTCGTGAAACTCACGAGAATATGCACGAGGTTCCACAGCCGCCCAGCTCGGCCATGATAGAGGACGACAGGGCCAGCTTGCGCTCTGTACCGACACCTTTTCCCGATGATGCTCCATCTGATTCGGCCGACTCGACCAACGGCGGGCCGCTGGCGGGATTCTTCAACTTCTTCAAGAGCAATGAGCCACCCAAGACGCCCGCAGTGTCACAGAAGCAGAGGAAGATATTCCGTAGGAGTCAAACGATCAGCTTTGGGGAGCTCGAGGCCAATGCGGCTGCGAGCTCCTCCGAGTCGGCCTCGTTAAAGGCGTCAAAAGTCACGTCTGGACACGACGAGGGTGAAGACGGCATGTCAGCTCCACCCAGAACCACCATCTTTGAGTCTGCCGGCGACCTTCTGAACCCCAAGATGCCGGATGTTGAGTACATCATCGATCCTTCAAAGCGGCCGCGGACCATCTTCCACGATCGGGTCTATCATCCATCCGACATTCCTGGCCCACCTCTGAAGAGGCGCCCAACCACATTGGTCAGGAGAAGGCCGAGTCAACAACGGACGAATTCGTGGGGCCAAGCCTCGACGGGGAGCATGAGCTCGTCTCCTTATGGCTCTGTTAGTCATGAGGACACCATGCAGTCAACCAAGGACTATGACGACACGGCGAATACAAATCCTGACAAGGAGCCTCATGAGATCATCGACACGGCAAACATGCGCGTGGAAGAGAAGATCGCGAGGGCCTACCACCGAGACCTGTCCTGGAGGAAGGTGCTTGTCAAGGTAGAACCTGACGCGCACAACAATGTCTTTGTGCGGCGCATGTTCGCCAACGCTTACGGGTGGCCCGTGGTTAAGCACCTGGTTGACGCACACTTTAGCGACTCGGCGGCGGCACGGCTCCGGGATGAGGACGAGAGCAGCCGTGAGCGAGCACGAGACATGAACCAGCCGCCCGACGAGCACGGCGGCGAGACGAATAGCAGCCGCGAGAGCTACGTGGGCAGGGCGCACATCTCCCGGACGGCGAGCGAGTCCCAGGAAGCGCTGGACAAGGTGCCCGATCTTCCCAAGGCACCGCGTTCGCAGGGCAGTGACGCTTCGGCCCACCACCGGGCATCACGAGCCGAGCGAGACGACTCGGTAACGTGGAGCGAGCGGGACTGGGTCGACAGCGATTGCGACAGCGATCTGGATTTCGGTGGCGACCCGCGGGAGCTGCCGCCACCGACGCCGTCTCAGCAGGACAAGGGCAAGGAGGCGCAGGGACGAAGCTCGAGCCCTGCTTTGACCGGGTGGAACTGGGCGGAGAAGATTGTGGGCAAGGGGGCGACTTCACGGGCAAAGAGTCCCGTGCATGAAAGCGGGAACTGATGGGTCTATAGACAGAAGAGTTCCAGGGAAGGCTTGTAAGATAAGATTCTGGCGAAGAGACGAAACGGAGCGTATATGACGTTACAGGATAGAAGGTATCGGGAGGCGTACAATGAACGGTTGCAAAAACAAGGGTCAAGACTATGAACGACGGAGGGATAAAGACGTGAATATCAGGCATGATACTGCCCGTCCTAGGCTGTCCATGATGACAAGGTCTCAGGTTCAAGAACAGAGACGAGTGCTGGAGTAGCAGTGATGTCTCATCGATCGGCGGCGGCTCCGCTCATGAGAAGAAAAACCAAGTCGTGTAGAACTGATGGAACAAGGCGGGACAAAGCCGTTGTCTGCAAAAACGGTGTCAAAAGTCCTCCCTCATAATGGGGAAGTTGAGAATCTCCCTGCTGAGACACGGAACCCGATTACGGATGATTCAGAATCTGTTGAAGATCCAGGAAAGGGGGGCTGAGGACGGATGAGACCATGTTGGATAGGACTGTAGTTCTTTGAGAGAGACTTTTACTTGACAGAGTTGTGAGTTGAGCCGGAGTGGTTCTTCTAGAAGTGCGAGTCATAGGGTAGCTCTCCAACAGTGCACTTTCACAGACCACGCATCACAACGGAGAAATAAAAAAAAGACAGCCATATCCTAGGATATGGAAAAAGAAGGTATAACAGCGGAATCTAACCGCCAATGTTGGACGAACAGGGAATCGAACCCTGGACCACTCCCAGTTGGCTGATTCGGAAGAATCATGCTAAGGGAGTATTATACCACTAAACCATTCGCCCAAGTGGAACTGTTAGAAGTTAAAGGTATTTTGCACACTATATCCTTGTGAAGTCATGAAAGATTCGATTTGTGGCGGGGCGTTGTGTGGGGCCCATCGTGGCGGGGCATCGTGGCAGGGGCAGGTGGGTGGGGATTGTTCAGCATGGATGGGATGGAACAGGGATGTCGACAAGGAAGGTCTTGGCTATGTATACAAACGGATACTTTCTGGACATGTTTAGTTCTTGGAAATATAATTCTCTCCAAGAGGGAGTCAGTGACGTCTATGAAGATGCTCGCCGCACCGTAGGAGGCAATACTGCCCCAAGAGTACAGGTAGATTGCCCCTGGATCCTTGGGCCGTCCCTTGCACGTGCTGGGCTCCAACCATGACGACCATGTGCGTCACTCGACGGCCTCCCAAGGCTTCGGAGCTTCAGCCTGGAAATAGCGACGAGCTAGTTCAAAACTTCAGCCAGGTCCAGGGTTATTTTCTCATCGTCGTCAGCGCTTCGCCACGAGCCTTCAAGTCGCCAATTGTATTTTTTATTCCCTCTTCCTCTTCCGTCCTTGCCCTCGTTCAGATCCCCTGATTTCCTAGGACTACCCTCCTTTGCGCCAGCTCGCCCCGATCTTGGGAAACACACACCTTTGGCTCGCCATGCTGTCATGATCCTTCTTCTTGCGTCTCCCAGCTCCCTCCCTTGACGTGCGCTCCCGAGGAAACTTCGCGACATAATCCGCGACTCCGGCCCGTTGCCATCTGAAGGCACAAGCTACAAACTTGCAAAAATATTCACCTGCCTAGGTACCTCGGTTCGCGTCGCATCGCGTCGCAAACAGCTCTTCCTCCACGAGCTACCCGCGCGCATAAAAGAAAAGTCATGCGGCTGTTCCTCCTCCCCCTCTCGACGCGGCGCACCCTGCTGTACGCGCAGCGCCTCAACGTGACGACGGCGCACGAGGCCAGCTACGTCGACAAGGGCGCCACCTGGGCGGCCAAGAAGTGGGCGCAGTGGGAGAAGATGGAGTCGGGCTGGAAGCGAAGGGTCGTCAACTACGGAAACTATGCCTTCCGCCGCATCCCCTACGAGGAATGGGGCCTCAAGTCGGTGCCCCCGCTGTCGGCCCGCCGGCGCAGCGACGAGCTCGAGGGCCGCGAGAAGGTCGAGCTCTGCTACCCGGCCTCGGTGATACCCCACGGCAGGGCCGAGGGCATCCTCAGGACCCTGGCGACGGAGCGGCAGGCGCTGCACCGGAAGCGCTTCATCTGGTGCGTCGTCGGCATGCCCATCACTGCTCCCTTTGCGCTGGTACCCGTGTAAGTTTGACAATGGCATTGCTGCTGGCATATTTGGAGCCCGGACCCCCTGACACCACTCCCAGAATCCCCAATCTACCATTCTTCTACCTCGTCTACAGAGCTTGGTCCCACTACCGGGCCATCGCAGGCGGCAAGCATATCCAATGGCTTCTCGACAACAGGCTGTGTCGCGCGTCCCCGTCAAGGACACTCGATCAGCTCTACGCGCTTCACGCCCCGCCCGCTGAGGAACCAGACAACAGGGAACGGACCCTCCTCACGCAGAAGGAGGTCCAGACCTTCTCCGACACCCTCGACATGCCCGCTCTCGAGGTCGAGCTCGAAAGAGCCATATGGCAGGTCGAGCAGTCCCTCAAGGACCCCTCGGACAAGGGTCCGGGGACAGCAGACGAGAAGCAAGACAAGAAAGACGAATGAGTCAAGCATGTAAATGTACGCCCTTGTACGATGTGTATGATAGGTAATTGGTATGGTAAGGGGGGTTGAAAACAGAACAGAACAGGCGTAAATTCACGCGGGTATATTGTATAGAAAACTCTCAACACCACGGCAGGCGGCAGAGCGCAATCGCAATTCCCTGATCCTCCATGATCACCGTCGCCGTCGCCGCCCCGGGCTGGCTGTCATAAGGATAACGCCTCAGCCTGCCTCAGCATGTCGCGCACCTTGAGCGCCGGCAGCACCCCCATGAGCCCCATGACCAGCAGCGTGCGCCGCGTCTTCAGGCACGACAGGTCCGGTATCCGGATGCCGTTGGCGATGCGGTGCGCGTCTGATAGGGAGAAGCCTCCCAGGCCTAGGCTCTTGAGTCCCGGAAGCGGAGGGCAGCAGGTCTGGTTTCATAAAAGTGTCAGCAGGTAATCCGAGTCAACGCTTCCCTCGATCATAGAACGAGAGAAGATTGCCCCTCGAAGAAGAAACTCACCCTTCCTTTGGACGCTCTGCTCGCGGCATGAGCCGCAGCGCTTTCGTACTGCGCCACCTGGGCGCTCAGCACGTGTCCCCGCCATGCCTCGGCGGCCTTGACGCGGAGGAGCCGCTGGGTGAGCGTGTGCGATCCGTGAGGGCCTCGTCGGCCGGGACGGCCGCGTCTCCGGCGGGCGATCCGGAAGCTGCTCTCTGGGCCGCGGACGACCGTGGGGTTCAGGGGCGAGGGGATGGAAGGGGTGTACGGCGAAGACGACGACGCATCGCGGCATGTGCTGAGGGCCGCCATGGTAGATATATTGTTTTTTGTTGTTTGCTGTTGTTTCTTGCTCCGCTCGAGGGGGACACGAGGGGAATGTTGGAGGGAAAGAAAAGGGTTTTCCAACTTGTGAGGGAGAAGGACAATAATGAGGGAGGTGTATAGACGGGATGGGTAGATAGGATGGATGGATGGATGGATGCTCTTGTTTCCAAATTCCAGGGGAAAAACAGGATCCTTCAATCCATTTATTCAATTCCTCCAGGCGGCTATCTCCCAAGATCCAAAAGAGACTATCTATTATCTGACCCCCCAAGCCATGTAATCAAAGTCTTTCCAGGGGCTGGAGAGACCATTCAGGTAAAACATTGCGGCCTAGATTTAGGAATGTTCACTGCGCGTGCAAGTCGCGAACCCCTCGAGCCCACACAAGAGTCCACTCTTGACAGACTCTTGACAGACGCCAAACACTCCGCCCGTTCCGTTCCGCTTCGGTGCTTCTCTGCTGGCTCAGCTGCGCCAAAGGGTGAGAAAGCAGCGACTCGGATTCAACGGTGCCAAAGCCGCACTCTGAAAAGCAAAAAAGGAGTGAAGAAAACGCAAAAGAAGAGAGCCCGGGAAAACGGCCAAGATTGTGACGAGACAAGTGTTGGTCGAGAGAGGAGGGGGGGAGGGTTTAGAGGACGTGCGAGACATTGATGTGGATAGTCTCTCCCCTCCCC
>JABFEP010001886.1:0-11577 GCA_013618265.1 Fusarium albidum
CTTTTTTTTTGTTTGCCAAGCCAGGTATTAGTAGCTGGGCTTCTATCGGATTCGGAGGAACTGAGAAAACATGTGTCGTATTCCCGGGCTAAGCGCGCTCATCAGGGGCTGAGGGAAGGGTGATGGTTAAATTAAAGGAGAAGTCGTCGGGTGTTGGAGGTTACACGTGGGCAGTCATGTGACCGGGAGAGCCTCAACCACGCTGCAACGCCAGATGGCTGTGTCCAGACGTTGGAAAGAGTGGGATACGTACTAGGAGTTGGGCCTTTGCAAACCTCGTATTCAGTGTCAAACTCAATGGCAGTTGACAGGGGAATAATAAACAAGCCATGCTACAGGATCAGGCTGGGATTTTTTAAGTTCAATGTCCAGATCATCTATTCCCATGACTATTGCCGGAACGATCAGAAAAATCCACGTGACTCAGCACGTGTCCCAGAGCTCAATGCATGCTCGACCAGCTCCTCCCCCCTTTTCGTCTGGTTGGGGACGACAATTGTTGGGAGGGTTGCAATGGTGACGCCACCGCACGCAGACCAAGGACGAGCGCGAGACCCGTCATCACAAGCTTGAGATGCAGACAAAACAAATCCCCAGATGCTTC
Organism: Fusarium albidum; assembly: GCA_013618265.1. Classification (NCBI taxonomy): domain Eukaryota; kingdom Fungi; phylum Ascomycota; class Sordariomycetes; order Hypocreales; family Nectriaceae; genus Fusarium; species Fusarium albidum. The sequence goes on from JABFEP010001886.1 coordinate 605, forward strand.
GAATTCCTCACGTCGGGCAAGTTAGAGACGAAGCAAAACCAAGGGTTTCTGGCCGTGTCACGAGATCAATTGCCCGTCCCATCGTCAGTCAACATCATCATCATCATCATCCGTAACACGGATAGACCGGTTGCACTAGTAGTATCTTCTCTCCTTTCTCTCACACGAGAAAAGCTGGGCCACTTTTTAAAATTGAACTGTCATTTCGACTTGTTACGGGAGAGGCCACAGAAATCCAACTGTCTCATGGGCATCGCGAGGGTTTCCTTCCAGCTTTCTATAGTCGTTCAAATACTTGGGGGGTTTCTCTTGTCTCCTCCGTCCTCATCATGCCTTGAAAGTCTTGCTCTCTTATCTTGCATCTTATCGGTGACCGAGTCCTCCTCCTCCCCCAAATCCTCCTCGTCCAAGCGGCCAAGCCATCGCCGACCCCAGATTTCTGCAGGGATCCTGGCTCTCGCTGACCCAATCAGCCCCAAGTTCACAAGCCAAAAGCCCACTTGCAAGGCCCGGTTTTTTTCGCATCAAACGTGGAACCCCTTCGGGAGCCGTAACCGTTTCTCCACGAAGTACTTCGACCATCCCTCCTCCTGTGTCCCGTCCGGTCCAGATCACATATTAATTGCAAGGCACGTTCAAGACACGTTGTCGCCCCCAAGCTTATCTTCCTCCTCCCACAAGCCGAACCGAAGCCGCGTCACCGACCCCGACTCCATCCCCGTCAACTTCTCCGTCACCGTCATGTCGTCGCCATCCGGATCATCCCAGGGCGGGAAGCGCAAGAGGAGCTCTCTCGGCAGGGTCCCTTCCACCACCGACCTTGTCGAGAACGGCATCCAGACGTCGTCGCGTGATGCCTCGGCCGAGGAGGGCGACACCACCGCCGCCGAGTCGGGACGCCCTCACCACCGCAGTGCCAACGTTGGCGGCCCGATCCCTAAGAGGCAGCGCTCCAACTCGGGCCGTGTCTTGGATGCCGCCGACCATGCCGTCGACCCCGGCGAGCCCAGCGACACCACCGAGGCCAGCGCCGACATTGCTGAGCGTGTTGGTCGCAAGGGCCGCAAGGCTTCCTTCGGGGACGTCGACGATGAGGAGCTCATGAGGGAGGCCATGCCCCCACCGCCTATTGGCGATCTGATCGACCCCGTCGGCTTCAAGACCAACCCCCCTCCGGTCGGTCGACCCGTCCGTGTCTACGCTGACGGCGTCTTTGACCTCTTCCATCTCGGGTGAGCCTCTCTTTCGCCACGCCATTTCTGCACCGCCCGTTCTGCCCGTTCTGGGCTTGCAGTTTGGCTCCTCTCTCCGACAACCACCGTGCTGACAACCTGCTCCAGTCACATGCGACAGCTCGAACAGGCCAAGAGGGCTTTCCCCGACACAACTCTTGTTGTCGGTGTCACGGGCGATCATGAAACACACAAGCGCAAGGGCTTGACCGTCATGTCCGGTGCCGAGCGCGCCGAGACACTTCGGCACTGTCGATGGGTGGATGAGGTCATTGAGGACTGCCCGTGGATCGTGACACCCCAGTTCCTCGAGGAGCACAAGCTCGACTACGTTGCGCACGACGACCTTCCCTACGGTGCCGACGAGGGCGACGACATCTACCAGCCCATCAAGGAGGCCGGTATGTTCCTTGTCACCCAGCGGACAGAGGGAGTCAGCACCACTGGTCTCATCACGAGGTAGGTGGCAGGTTATCCCACGCCGATTGGGCCCGCTGACATGGGAGCCAGGATCGTCCGTGACTACGAACAGTACATTGCCCGACAGTTCAAGCGCGGCACGTCCCGCCAGGAGCTCAACGTCAGTTGGCTCAAGAAGAACGAGCTTGACCTCAAGCGCCACGTCCAGGATCTGCGTGAAAACATCACCAACAACTGGACAACCACGGGTCAGGAGCTCGGCCGCGAGCTCAAGCAGTTCTGGCCCGCCAGCAGGCCCCAGAGCCCTGCGCGGTTCAACAGCGCCAGCAGTGCTGACCTGCTGCGGTCGCCCACCACTCCAGGCGCCTCCGGCACGCCCAAGGAGTTCATCACCGGCTACGCCCTTGGCCTTGTTGGTGGCGTACGATCGTGGGTAAGTTGCAGCCGCCTGCCTCTGTCTATTCGTTGACCTTGGCTGACAAAGGGCGGTGTAGATGACCAAGAGCCGAAGAACAGCTCAGGACGGCAGCCGACCCGCCAGCGACGACGAGTCCGAGGAAAGCGATGCCAACGCCAAGCCGACAGATCCCGCGGTCAACACCCCGACTGCTGCCAAACTATAGAGAGAAACGAGCCTTGGGGGGCAGGGAGGAGAGGGATCAAGACAAACCGGGGAAAAACACAAGTAGATTGGCAGGGCCGCTCTTGAGACGGGCAGGATTGTTTCTTGCGTGACGGGTTTTGGTTTATTATTATTACTTTTAATCAGTATCATCAGCCACGCACTTCCATTGCGTGGCCGGCATACGAGGTGTTTGGGCTTGTTGAGACGAAATTGCACGTTATTCAGGTTGCCGTGAAGCTCATTCTCGGCATCGGTTGGGATAAGGATCATAGGACTTGAATAGCATGGTTCAAAGGGATGGTCTCGACGTCTACCAATGTCGCATACTTGCTGTCTCTCTTTCTCAGCGAGTTTCTCGGGGTCTTTTGTCGTTTCTCACATGCAACAATGAGCAAAGGGACATGCATACCTCGGGTGCCGTAGTCTACTCGGGAAATAGCGAGCTCGGCTGACTGGCTACCTCCCATTCCCATGGCCCAACCGGTTGCCCACAAACAAACACGCTGCTTGTACTCGTCGCGCATCAGAAGCAAGCATGTGTCGATGATGATGGGATGGACATTCGGGTAACTATCCTGGCAAGGCTGAATCAAGCTCGGATATGAACAGTTCCGCGATCATCGGGGCATGCCGCGCGCTCTAGGGTAAACTTATGTGATGTGGCAGGTGTGTGGGTGGATTTTGCAGGATGGCGCAGGCGCGGCTGGGTTAGCCACACTTCTGGGGGAGGCTGGCGCCTGTGGGCGCTTAGGCGGCTAAGTTGGTGATTAAATAGCACAGGGGGGTAATAGGAATAGAAAAAAACAAAACAAAAAAGACAGCGGTTGTGGCAACATTACTCAAATATGTTTATTATGGCATGGGGACTATTGTAGATGGGATGTCGATCGTAGGTAGATTGATCGCGTGTATATAGAGAGTACAGTCAGCAAGCAAACCGCAGCAAAAAAGGATCGGCATTGTGAACCATGTCAAATACAAGGCGGGAAAAAAAAAAAACCCTCCTAGATACCAAGGGGCTATTAAAAGGGTTTTGACGGGAAAATCCTAAAAGGCGTTCCTCATGGGGTTATTCTGCACGCGCCCGTTTCCGCTGCCAGAGCGTTGGGTTGGGGAGGCCCAAACTGTCGGAAGCGGGGCAAGGATGATACCTAGACAGGGTGTGTGTGGTGCGCCGGATAAAGTACTGCCGACAATGAATACAGACTTGATGGAAAGCCTTTTATCTTTGGACCTAGTCTGCGGAACCGTCCACTCGGCTGAGCTAACATCATGCCGTCAAACGTAGATCTCTTCTATTCACAGCAAAGCCATCAGTGTCGACTGATAGCATAAGGCGGGAACTGAAGGAAGAGGCAGCGTTCTATTAGTGTCAATGTCGTGGACAACGCATATCTCGGACGACAGGGCAAAGAAGAGGTCGGAGCGTAACAACGAGATGCCGATAATAATACCATGAGTACTATTGCTGTTGGCTGACGCCAGTCCGAATCCTTCGCTCTCGAAAAGGGCTGCAAGAACAGCTTCTAGCGTCGAAAAGCAGGACATACAGTAGGCTGTTGACACTCTTAAGCGCCGAGGCTTGATTGATGATGGGTTGCAGTGCTGTGCGGGTGGTGGGAGGTCAGTCACCAGAGCTTATTGTGGCCACATGACGGGCCGAATCCTACGGGCCTCTGTGCCGCGATCAAACACCCCGAGTGAACATGGTCTGTCTGCTGGTGCTGTGCTGTGCTGGTGCCGTGCTGGTGTTGGTGTTCGTGCTGTGCTGGCGCTGGGCTGGTGCTGTTGCTGGCGCGCTAATTATTAGTGTATATCCCTCCGCGAGACTTGAGAGAGCGAAACAAAAAGTGCAGGAATGCAACAACGGGCGGGGTTCCATTTCGAGCCCCAGAAGGCGGGGACTGGAAGGGTGGAACGGTCCGGCCCCGCTGCACGCTCTCTGGGACCAGTCAACCACGGCCACGGCCCCAAGGAGAGTCAGGAGGAGGAGAAATCTACTCACTCGGCAAGGCAGACTGATGAATGGATCATCTGTTATTCCGCCTTGGGGGATCAGAACCTTGTTCTGAATAAGCCGGTTTCTCTCTCTGATTGCAAGCATCTCTCTCTCTCCATGACGAGCATGGGCTGTCCAAAGATGCTGGTAACTAACTACTGTATCCGTAGTTCGTGCGCAGAACATTCCACCACGTCTTTTCTCATCAAGCGAGCGGAAGGATGATGAGCACAGGCCAACAAGCGCAGCATGTCGTAAAAATAGGTCAGAAAAAAGTGAGACATAGCCAATGAGCCCGTCAGTGGCTGAGCCCACCTGCAACCCCCCCCATCATCATCTCATCCCCTGCGCGGCCGCCCTAGCGGCTAGCGAGCATGGGGGGGGATGAAGCCAACAAACTGGGGCCAGCGGGAGAGCACCGGCCAATGCCACCCTAGTAACGTGTTCAAAGGGCCTCAGAGCTGGCGCTTCCGAGCGGCTGTTTGTGGACAGGGTCGGGTGATGATTCCATCATTGACGAGCGGGGGTGCAAAGTCATCTGCTTGCCTCTGAATAGTTACCTAGTTAGTGCCATGAACTCGGTAAAGAAAGAATCCAGCAAGTCTCTCATCGACAACAGCGCGGACGCGGGCGGGCGCGGACACGGACTCGGGTCACGGACCAACCCAACCTGGAACAAGAAACGGTGCTTGGCTGGTGCTGGCCCTACGAGGCTGCATGCGTGTGTCATTAAAGACTTATCTCCGGGTGCTTCTTTTCTTGATTTGTAACTTTCTGTCTGTAGTCTCGATAATATCGACAAGCGCAGATCCTTCGGCAACTTCGGGTTGTCGAAATGTCGGTGGAAGGCCTGAGCAGCCACATGGATCCATCACTCTCATAGGTGACTTCACCGTAAGCCAGCAGTTACCTAGGCCTGCTTACCAATTTTCGAGGAGGTAGTCGGTATCCGTGGGCCTTCCAAATACTCCAGTGTAACCGTCAGCTCGCGTTCCTGCACTCCATGGGCACTTCCATGCCCGGGCCTCAGGTAGGTGGCAGGTACAGTAGGGTAGTGGACCTGTATCCCAGCGACAATGACAGGCGTCTCCCTGAAACACCAGCACAGCCACTTTGCACTCGCTCGCATCTCTCACACAATTGCCGATCCGTCAGCCATCAGCAACTCTGGCGACATCGATCAGAGATCGCCTCCATGACAGCCACCAACAGACGCCTTGACGCCATACCCGCCTACGCCCGCCGCCATGGGCGATGCGCTACGCTACTGAGCAGCCACCACTGAGGCCCTAGCTAACCCAGCTCTAGCTATGGAGCCCGGCCCTGGCTCCCCCCCCAGCTGCCCTCAGCCAAGCTTCTCTCGTCGTCCGATCTTGCCTCTCCTCTCACAGCACGCTCCAGTTCGTCCCGCCCATTGGAGCCATGTCTGTCTGTATGTATGCGCCTGCGGCAGTTGAACAGATGCATCACCAACAAGGCTTCTAACCACGGGGCTTTGCCTCCAATGATGGTCGTCTCTTGTCCGCGGCTGCTCACCAAGGGTGTCTCCCCCATGACCGCCTTGGACGGCTTGGACGATCTTGAACGCCGTCCAAGCGCGAGCCTCATGGCAGTCCGTAGGCATTCGGATCTTTCGGGATGAGATTGCGCCGTTGGCAATCCGTCGCGTCTGGTGCCATGCCTTACCAAGCCTAGGCGCTAGGCGCTCGATCAGGTACCGTTCCTTGAAGGCTTAGATGGCGCTTGCGGCCCCGTCCCGCCACTCGTCTTGCTATTGACGAACAGGGGATAGCGGATGCTCAAGCACCCGACTAGGGGTGGACGTGGGAAGGAGGCCAGAAGCACGCGGGCGCCCACACACAGAAGACCAGCAGAAAGATGGGAGGATGGCAGAACTGGATGGCACGCCCACAAGGAGCGTCGTTGTGCCAATTCCACGGTACAGTATCAGTGGGCGACCCATGCGACTCAACGGGCTTGTCAACGGGCAGCCTAGTGCCTTGCATCCATGGATCAATCACAGCCCATGTCAGCCCTCCATTACACCCCCGGGCATCTAATCTTGTCCATGTACCTTACCCATCCTGTCCCTCCCATGCAACAACCTGACTGCCCATCCCTGGCTCGCGGCCTGCGCCCCATGCTCAGCTCGCAGGGTTGTCATCAACCTTGGGTTGACGCCCGCGCTTCTTCACTCACGCTTTGCTCTTCGATCCTCTTCGATCTCCCCTCTCATAGCCCTGTCTCCGAGTCCGAACAGCAATGCCTCTCTTGGTTCCTATCTTTGTAACCTAAGCATTATCCCGCACCCGCACTGATGCCCCGTCCTCCCCATCCGCTCCCATCTTCACCCCTGTCTGAGCCGTCGAGGCTAGCATCGCCGACGCTTGGTCCCCCCTAGCCTTAGCCGTCTGTTTCGTCTCTAACCCGTCAACTTTGATCTGGGATCTTGATTCTAAGCCAACTCCCCCACTATTCTTCCCGTTTCCTGCTCTATACCTTCATCGCCCACTTTCCTTACATGAGCCATAATCGTTTCATCTGCCGGGACATCCTGTTCAGCCTCCTCGGGGGCTGTGTCTTACTAAGTTTGGTCGCTTGTCTCGTCGAGCTCTCTAAACCCACGGCCTCTTTTAACCCGTGCTTCCCTTATCAACGTCTTGCCATGGCCAGTCTCAAGAATATCATGAACACCGACGACGAACACGTCGATCCGCAACCCGGAAGCCGGTCCATTGATTCAGCGCCACGGCCATCCCTGCGCCCCAATCCATCGGCCTCCGGTCGTAGCTATGCCATCTCGCTAGACCAGTCAACACTCTCCGCTCCCCATATCAACAGAGCCGACCCCCATAGACCGTTGACGATATCCTCGGTCGCCGATCCTTCATCATCGCCCAACACCAGCCAGGCCATGAACAGCCGTCGTCCTAGCAGCACGAGCATCGACTCTACCGAGTTCCCTCATGGTTCGAGCCACCAAGTTTCATCATCATCAAACACCCCCATGAGTCCGTTCACAGCAGGAGTGGGGAGCGGCGAGCCGCATGTCAAGCTCACTCCCATCACTCGAAAGATTAGCAAGGCGAAGAAGGGTGTTCGAGTCCATGTGTGCAACCGATGCCCCAAGGTATGACGCCGTTCCTCCATCGTCGTATATACCTCGGGCCTTTCTGACCTCCTTAGACCTTTTCTAGAGCAGAGCACTTGAGGTTTGTTGCTGTCGACACGAGCGCACTCTTGACCTACTGACGAATCTGATGTAGACGACACCAGCTCAGTCACTCGGATCCTGGCCTCTCCTGCGAAATCCCAGGCTGCAACAAGACTTTCTATCGCAAGGACCTGCTTGATCGTCATCTCCAGAGGCAGTACGTGAACGAGAGGCGCCCATGGACAGAACGGTTCAACACTGACTCTGCGTAGTGAGCAGGATAACAAGGGAGCCAAGGAAATAAAACAGACAACGGCTCGCCGTAACTCAAAGGCCCCAGCCCCGCCATGCACCAGCGCAATTCAAGAGACCGGTCTTCAAATGCCTGAAGACTTCAACGACCCTCGAATGACTACCATCGCAGGCTCGAACAGCAGCTCCGCCATGGTCTCAGGGCCTTGGCAACCCATGACCGCTGCCCCTAGTGTAAGCCAGAGCTACACTGCGCCAGCCAATATGACAGGTCCCACGGAGGACTACTCCATGGGCGGAGTCACAGACTATGTCCTCGGGCCGACAACGTTGCAGACGACAAATGATACCTTTGTTTCGACTTATTCAGAACCGAGAGCCATGCCAGAACTTTCGATGCTGGCCATCCCCGAGGCAGGAACACCAGATATCCGCTGGCGAGATAGTTCGGGGATGGGCTCTTCAGCTTCAGAGAGCACCTTTTCCACCCCCTCAGACAACACCCGGCAACACCATTTCCCCATTCGAACCTCGAGCGGGGACTGGATCAACCCGATTCCCTCGTACCAATCCACCTCGAGCGAACTACAAAGCTCCAACATGGAGAACGGCGGATTTTCAGTACCTTTTACATACTCCACCTCTCCTCCACAGATCTACCAACCAGCCTTTGGCGACAGCATGGGTCTTCCCCTGCCTGGCTACCCCGAAAGCAATACGTTTAGCACCGCCGGTCAGGTCCCAAGCTCAACAGTTCGTAGCATGTCCCCTCCACTGGCCGTGGCTCAATCTGAGACTTTAGTCGCTGTTCCATCGCTACCAGCATCAGACCGAGCTTTCAACCTTGCAGGCTGCGGCCCTCAGCATCCAGATGGGGGTGGCCTGTTAACCGCGGACAATCTGATGCCCGTGTCGTTGAGCCCTGCCGCCAGCGAGGCTGTCCCCGCCTACCTGAGAGTCTACTGGGACAAGGTTCACCCTACCTATCCCATTATACACAAGCATTCGTTTGGAGACGCATCTGAAGCCGCCTCATCGGACCATGTGGAAGTTCTCCGATGCGCCATGGCTGCGGTGGCAACACAATATCTCACTGACGCGGACGACCGCATGAAGGGGGCCCAACTTCATGCATACGCCTGGTACAAGTCCAAGGTGGTGAGTGGATGGAGTGTCGGCTCATGAACCATCGACTAACTGGAGCGTTGCTAGTTTACACAAGCAGACGAGTGGCCCCTGCCCGTAAAGCAAACAGTCATGCTTTGCGAGTACTATGCTCGTTTCCGTGGCAGAAAAAAGGAGTCACATAAACCCTCTTCCCGGTTCACTTCACTCTATAACAGGGTTAGTTCAGCTTGATCTTTCATTTCATTCATCACCACGCTCCTGCTCTTGGGCGATACCAATTTTTCAGCTTGATCTTTCATATTCATATTCATCACCACGCTCTTGGGCGATACCAATCTCTCTGCATACTTTTCCCTATGTTTTTTCACATTCGTTCTCTCCTTTTCTTTTATCCATATCGGTTGTGGAATCCGTCAAGCCCCATACTCAACTCCACGATAGGTTGTCGCTGCTCAAAACAACTCTGCTTTTATTTCACCTGGCCATGGCAACCAACAGGCTTGGAAGGCTTGGATCGACACAGAATCATTACGACGGTTGTTGGCCTCTTGCTTCCTGTTGGACGTGCATAGCTCCTGCTATCACGAACGACCACATGCCTCCATATCGGGCTTGGATTGTTCCTCTCCAAGCACTCTCCCCATCCCCCTCACAGTCAGCACATCGCAGCTCTGGGAGGCAAAGGATCCCCAGACTTGGACAAAACTGCGCACAAGAAGGGGTCTAAAAACTCTTAGCAACACAAACCTTGGAACGCTCTCCGCTTCGGACATTGCCTCGGCGCCCCCTTTCGACGCCGCGATCCTGCTTGCCGCATCTTCACTATACCTTCCACGCCGCCGGTGCCTGACTCACGTCGACCCAGTGGACAATGTAGCGGGCATTCGGATAGACAACGTCCACATTGCTAAGCTCTTCCCGGCTTCAGCGGTTGCCAACACCTATCTGGCGTTGCATCATACACCCCTCTACTGCCTACTATCGGTTTCCGGGGACAGCTGGGTGTTCAACAAGAAGGTGACCGAGCTGAGCGCTTTCGCAGAGCATCAGAAGCTGGTTGAACAATGGCGTGGTTCTGGTACTGCCGCGATTGCAACGGTTTTTGCAGCTCGAGCGCTCAAAGCTTTCCTTGGCTTGGGAACCCAGTCGGCCGAGGTACAAGAGCGCGCGGCGGAAGCGGGACATCCACGGAAGGCACCGTGGACGGACATCTCGGACTACTGGGGCATATATGTCTGTGCTCTGATCTGCTGGGCCTTTGGCGATATAGACAAGCAGGACACATGTACGGAGGCAGTATCGCGAGAGTTGGCGACGCAATGGATCGTCGCGGTTGCTGAAATGGAGCCGGCAGATGTTGTCGGTTTCGCCCAACGACATGAAGCTTGGGGAGTTGTCAGCCTTGCACGCGAACAGTTGACAGCTGAGTGCCTCGGAGGAAGAAACATCCTGCTTGCGGATGCGGTGGGTGTTTTGAAGAAGTTGGAGCAGAAGACGACTTGAGAGGTCGGGTGTTTTTGGGAGAGCCGGCGTTTACTTATGGAGGGAGAAGGCGCTGCATTTTTATGTTGGATTTAATTCGGGGATATATTTGATTGCATGGACAGGTCATGGGAGCGGCGCACGGACGGAGGTTGGCGTTTGGCGGGAAAAGATATGGCACAACGGTTGCACACATCTCTAGAGGGCCGGGAGTTGTTTGTGGTCATGAGCTTTGACTCGTGGAATTCTGATATGATACCTCGGCTGGGGAGCATAGGACAGCATAGCACAAAGCATAGCATAGCCAAAGCGCAATTCATCTCACTACGTATCACTTTGTGTGCGTGATCGATCACTTGGGCTGAGACATGGTTGATGTCCGTTTGGTTGCTTGATACGACAGCATCCACCGCATTTTGTTGGTGTAGAGCCACATGGAAGGGAGCCCGGAAGGCTCGGGAGATTGGCGACGGCCATGAGACTGGAGAAAAGGAACTTTCTTTGCCGGATTGCTAATTAACGTCATTCTCGTTTCGATAAGAAAGTTGGACCTGGTTCTTGATGAAAGACGGGGCCCACGGTCGGGTCTGATGGCACATTACCCTCCGTCCTGCGGGAGTACCTGGCGGGGGGGGCTTCTTGGGCTTGATATTTGGCGGGCGGACACTCTTGGGTGAGGAG
>JABFEP010001888.1:0-23667 GCA_013618265.1 Fusarium albidum
AGATGGTAGATCTCTCGGCGCAGAGAAAAAAGGGTTTGTGTGAAAGCCTTGTTTGTCTGTCTCAGCCCCCCCTTCCTACCTTGGGAGTTCACTTTTGCCCTGGATGATCTACCCGTCCTCCCGAATCCATCGAGCCTCGCCTCGCCTACCCTGCCAGCCTGGGACCGGGATCGACACCGTCTGCCCTACTCAAAGGTAACAGCAGGGCTCGTCACAAAAAGAAACGACAAAAACACAGTCCATCAAGGGGGTGGGGGACCATGGCCGCGACAGCCTCGCATAAACAAATAGAGAGAATAATAAAAAAGACAAGATAAACTCCAAAGACTCACGAGTCACAGGGAAGGTAGGGGACAGGCGAGATACAGTGGCCACGGGCAAGCTGTCTTGGTCCCCCCTGGGCCCTGTTGGTCTGTCCGTACCCGCTGCCCACGTTTCAATAGGCCCCTTCCAGGGTCCCCCCCCTGGCGTGCCAACTCATCCAAACACATCGTATATCCACTCAGAAAGCTCTTCTCTCTTTTTTTTTCCCTCTTTCTACGTACCCTCGCTTTGCTGCAGCTTCCGTGTTCGTCCCTCCTCCATTTTTCATCGCGTGGCAGTGGGGGATGTATGTGCCCCGGAGTCGGGGGAAGGGACAGGACAGGACATGACAGGAGAGAGAGGGGCGGTGAGAATCTTCTCCTGTTCTTCTCTTGCATCCTCTGAATATATCCTAGCAGCCTAGATGGTTACGGATACACAGATCAAGTACAACGTAGCCGGAAACAAACGGGCAAATCCAACAGGGACCAGGGGAGAGCCACTGCATCGGCTTCCCTGCCGTGCCCTGCCCTGCCCTTGCCCTGTTGTTGGCACCAACGCACAATGCCACGCGCCTGACGGGAAGGCCTGCTTCATGACCGTTGAGACAGACCATCCGTAGGCAGTTAGGCCATCTCTCTTCCTCCAGCAGGAGCTTGCCAGCTGTTGAGTGCATGCAGCTCTAGACCACACCGCGTTCCCCCGGTGGGTGCGCGATTGCTTGTCAAGGGTCCCCTTGACCCACCGAGGTCGAAGCTTGGCCGTCCTGGCCGTCCTGGCCGTCCTGGCCGGGCCGTAACTTGGGTCTCCCTTCCCCTAAACACAAGTCGAGACCTATCACCATCGCCCGTTCAGTCAGGTCTCGTCGGACTAGGTAGGCCGGCGCACATGAGCTGGAGCTAATGTCAGACTATCAACATCAGAGTGACAGTCTCAACCGTTCAACGCCAGGAACCACGGAATGGCATGGTTTGAGAATTTCTTTTTTGCTTTTTCAGATTCCCTCTCGACAACTCCTTACGCCCATGCGGAGTTATACAATCTCGCGCTAACTCGTCATCTACGGCACCGTCCCTCGCCTCTCTGTGTCTTCTTGGCCGGTTCTCCAATGCCCTCCGTCCTGGAGCTGAGCGCTCGTCCCGTGTGGTTCTTGTCGCGTCCGGGTGGCCAGATGTGTTCTGTCTCCGCCACAGTGGACGGGCCGGCCTAGCTCTCCGCCACGTCTCGTTCCTTGCAGCTTGCATCGCAAATTTTCAACCTGGTCGAGTCGACTCGCCAGGGGTCCTGGCAGTGGTTGTCGACCCGTAGGGTAATGCTCAATCGTCTCTGCTCCTCTGCTCTCTGCCTCTTGTCTTCGTGGGCGGCGCTGGTCACCTACGAGCAGTCCGGTAGGCCCTGGTTTCTCGCAGCCATCCCATGGCACTCAAGTTGTCCTCCCCCATTTGGTTAATTGAGTCTGTACAAACCCTGTAGCCCCGTGTTCTTTCAAACCTCCTCATTCTCCCAGTCTGCCTCACCAAACATGGGGCCTTTTCGGGCTCCGCTCACCTCGAGCTTTTCGAGGAACTCGGGCGGCACCGTTGGGATGTACTTGCGCTCCCGTTCACGATTCACTCCTCCAAACCCAGCGCCATATGTCACCAGCATATCCGTCACCGAGGGCAGCGTAAAGGGCAGCATCAGGGCGGGGTCGAGGAGCAGGTGCTCGGGCGCGTCGTCGTCGTCGTCGTCGTCGGACCACTCGTCGCCCTGGGGACTCGTCGTGCTCCCAGGAGTCTCGAGATGGTTACCGTTTGACCGGCTCTTGACGGGTGTCACCGGGGCGCTGTCCTGGCCCGACTTTGGCTGCGGTGACGCCATGCCACTGCGCCGCCTCTCTCGCTTAAGCGCCGCCTCTTTCTGGATGGCAACGAGGTATTTCATGGCACTCTTGGGCAGTCCCTTCTCGCCTACCTCTGGTCTGTAGTGATTGGCGGTGTGGATGAGCTGTTGCGGACTGAGCCGCTTGAGCTGCTGGAGTGTACCCACCAACGCCTCGAGGTCATCGGCGTCCAGCGACGAGAAGCACTGGAGCCACTGGAGGAGTTGAATGACAGGTGCCAGATGCCTTCGAGCAGCCTCGGCCGTTGCGTCTCCCGACGAACGCATCTCGCCTCCCTCGTAGTGTTCTGCTTGCCTGTTGTTGGTCCGCGCCCAGTCCTCCAGGATCGAAATGTTCATGCGGATCTGCATTGCTTTTGTCCTCGCTAGATACTTGCGATTCGACATGATACGGTTGAAGAGCTCCGCCCCGATCCAGTAGAGCAGCTGTGAGATGATTTGGGACGAAATCACCGAGTGGATGTCGTAGAGGTCGAGGACGAAGAGGGTCGAGGAGAGGAGGGAGGTGACATTTCGTGGTGCTGGTTTAGCCCGCTGCTTTGGCGAGGGAGGTCGGAACCGCTTCTCCAGCGGCTCCTCCTTTACCTGAGCCTTTCGCTTAAACAGCTTCCACTCGTTCTGGAACGTGATGTCCTCGAACCCTGGGATGGTCTCGTGATCCAGCATGGCCACATCCAACACCTTGTCCAGACGTCGCTCGGCGTCCCGCACGATAAGGATAAAGATTTCGTTGATCAGCTCGGCAAGGTGCGCCTGGAACTCGGCCGTGGCTTGGAAGAGCCCTGCGTCCTTCTTGAGGTAATGTAGGAGTAGAGTGGCGTTGGAGATCCAGAAAGCCAGGATGGTCATATCCCACTGGCACCTCTCGACGACGTCGTTGATATAGTCCATCGCCGAGACTAAGAGCCGCTCCAGCAGCTCCGGGCTCGAGTGGTAGTGCGCGTATCTTGCGCTCAGGAAGATCATGTTCGCCGGGACAGGCTTCTGCGATGGCGACCGTTGCGGCGTCATCTTGGTGATGATAATGTCGAGTATCCGGTCAAGCTCGTGTTCCTGGAAGACAAACATCTGGTCGTGTAGACAGCGGTTCCAGTCGAACTCTTGCTGGTCCTCCTCGAACTCGTCAACAGGCTAGTGCATCTGGTTCAGCGGGCGTTCAACCGGGGGGGAATACTAGGATGCAACGTTCTCACCTCGGGCTGGTCATCCATGCCCACGTTTCCCAAGTCCACTTCGAGGTCCCGAGCACTCTCCATCATTAGCCTCCTTCGCATCTCATTTTCCGCCATCTCCTCCTCGAATCGGTCCTGGGAGAAGCCAGGACTGTAGAAGTCGTCGGTGACGCCAGCGTTTCCAATGTTGTAGCCATTGTCGTGGAGGTAATACGACATCTCGCTGTCGGGAGGGACAAAGTCGAAGGCTGTTCGCCCAGACGATGTTTTCTGGTCCGAGGAGGCATTGTTGTCGAGTAATAGCTTCGCAATGCCCTTGTGTCGGTTCGTCATGGCCCACATCAGAGCGGTCCACTGATTCCGATCTTGCTGGTTGACATCGGCTCCAGCCTCGATCAGGGCGTGCACGACAGGTTCATGGCCCTAGTCACGGTATCAGTGCGGTGCAGAGATCAACATGTCCAGGGGTACCGACAAAGCAGCTAGCATATATAAGTGGCGGCGTTCCATCCTCGTCCTCGGCATTGATATCGATATACTGCTTAGCATTCCCTTGCAAAAGCCGCCGGATCCTCTGGACATCGCCGTTACTGGCGGCCATGTTGAGGGCTTTCTGGAGCTTCTCCTTCTTCTCTCCTTCCGACAGCTTCTCGTCATTGGCGACCTGGTCTTCGTCCTCGAAACCGGGGCCCGACTGGTGGGCTGCCTGGGCGGCGAGCATTTCCAGTAATCGCGTGTCGCTATCCTTGGGGCCTTTTGTGACGTCGTCGTCACGGTCGGGGTCATTTAGCGATAGGTTTCCAAAGTTCAGGGGCTTGGCGAGGGCTGGGGTCGTGAGGAACTGGGACTGTCCTGTGATGGCAACATCAGTGACGTGTTGGCTATACAACGAGCGCAAAGGCGTGGGTGGCGATGCGACGGACCTTGCCAACCATCGTACATCTCGGTCTCGGAAATGAGATGCTCGGTCGGTACATGACGCCTGTCATTGAGGGACGTGGGGAGGTCGGCAGGCAGAACTCGAGGCTTGTTCTCGGGCTGGCCGTCGGGGCTGGGAGAGTCCTCTAGATCCATGGCGGAGGGAGGGGCAGGCCGAGATGCCGCGGGTGGCTCATGGAATTTGCGGGACGGGTTTCGATCTTGGAATAATTTCTCGCGCGATATATCAGCAGCTTGGTGTATCTCTCGAAAGGGCTGCCGACGTCTAGGCAGGTATGGTTGGGCGCTCTGGTGACGGTGGTTGAGTTGGTATGATATCGGGCGACCTGTCGTGGTGGGCAACCTAGCCACTTGTCCCTGATGAGGCCTGGAGAAACCATCTCCCCGCCCGTCCTCCACGGTCTGGGAATCTTCGCGTGGAGGACGGAGCCACACGTTGATTGGCCCGTGCACACTGAATCCTCTCTCCAGAAGGAGCTCCGGAGCACCCTGCATTTTCTGAAGAACAAAGTTTAAAGCGAGAGATGATTCTCGATCAAAAGATGTCCATCTTCCCATTTATCTTTTTTAATTATATCATTGGTATTATTCCCTGAGATTTAGTCAAGTCATTCTAAGAATATTGGCCCTTGGCATCCCGCCAACTCGACTGGTGGAGGATTCACAAGACCTCCTGTGGCTCATTTTTCTTGCATCTCGCGTGTCAACAAGGCCAAGATGCAGACAGGAGCTGTCTGAGGTTGAGTCACTCGTCGCACCCGCGTATATTCAAGGCATCTTGTGCACTTATTAGAGCTTATTAGCCACTACCCTATACAGCTCGCTTGCCAAATGCCCTCAATCTCTTCACTCCACCATCGGGAATTATGATGAGCTTGATATGGGTCACCAAGGATCCCTTCTCCTTGTCCGAGCTCGCAAACTCGTGCTCCTTGTCCGGCCCCGTCTTGCTCGGCGGCACAAACTCCCTCCAGGTCGGGGCGTCAGCAACGGGATCCCCCTGACCCTTCCACTCGATGCCCTCAATGGCAACCTTCTGTGGAAAGTTGCCCCTGAAATGGGCCGTGTCCACGATGAACTTCTCGATGTAGCCGGGCGCGCCGAGCTTGACGATGGTCCAGTCGGTGTGCTCCTTTCCGCGTGACCGCGCCGTCTCCCACCCATCGCCCATGTCCTTGCCACGGCCAGGCAGAAGCAGGTTGTCCTTGTTTCCAAAGTGCTGATCGCTGCAGGCCACAGCAATGGCGCCGTTCTGTGCCGCGGCGAGGTCAAAGATGGCATCCTTGTCCTCGGGGAAGACGGGGACGGCGTGTCCAAACAGGCGGAACCGTGCAATGCCGCCGTCGGGATACATGTTAAGCCTCACGTGCGTGTATTGCTTCTGAGTCGGCGTCTTGAGCTTCCAGCCGAATCGCTCAGAGGGGCTGCACTCCTGAGCACCCAGGATAGTCTCCCACTTTCCTCGGCCGCCCTGCCACGACACGACCTCGTCGTCGTCCTGGCTGAAGCACCCTTCGACCGAGATCGCTGGAGCATGGTTTCCGTTGAAGAAGGCTGTGTCGACCTCGATACCCTCCACTGTGCCCGAGGCAACACCCAGTTTGACAACCACCCAGTCGAATGGCTCCGAGTTGTGTCGGCGAGTCTCCCAGCCGTCGTACCAGGCACCCGTGAAAACCATCTTACCCGGCATCCTGATGGGAGCCGTGGCAGTCAAGAGGTTGGCGGCCTCGGCGAACCATTGATCCGAGAAGGCGAGGATCTTGCCCCCCAGCGGGCCTGAGATCAAATCTGGGCTGTCGTTCAGCAAGGGTGTTCCATCACCAGATGTGAGTTGATGCGGCATCAGGGGTTCTCACCAATGCAGGTCGAGCGGAATGCCTTGTCAATGTCGTTGGCGGCCACCTGGGATACCTCGACGTTGTCGAGCTTGTACTCGATTTCGTCGACGACGGATGTCATGATGGGAGAGCTGGCTTTCAGATGAGGCGTCGATGAATGAGAGAGTGAAAAGAAAGAGAAGAAAAAAAAAACAGTTCTATCCCTGGAGAGAGTCTGTTTACGAGAAATGATTGAAACGAGAGACGGACGGCTAGCAGGATCGTCTTATCTTTATATCTCGCAATAACCAGGTCCCCCCCCAGAAGCAAGAAGCCGCTGGGCGGCGGGATGAGGGGAAGTAGTTCTCGGCCACTTCCGGCCGCCCATGCCACTGCCCACCTCGCCGACGCCCATGGAACGACGCATGATGTGCATCTCATGATGGGCGCAGTCAAGTCATGACTCGGCGCCCTGGTTTTCTACTCGATTGGGCGCCAAAGGAATGTTGTGATTCTGAAATCGCCTCCCCCTTTGCATCCGTTCCCAACGCTGAAAGCTGTGCTCTGCGGTCGCAGAGATGCTGGAGTCTGGACCATGTTGCGCCGGCGGCTAGGTCTACTGCCGAATGTCCGCCGGCCGACGACGGCCGAGTGGAGGGCCAAGCAGGACCGGCGATTATCGGCGTCAGTAGACCAATGAGAGCATCTCTGGGGAAGGGTCCCTGCGGGCACGGATAAAAAAGGTGTTATCGTTTTGCAAGATCGTATCGAGTAATAGAAAGCTTGGCACCCCAGGCTCGGGTCTTTGTCCATTTTATAAACGGGATAGAGTACGGATAGTCTGTAGGGCCGGACTGCCAGGTTCCCCATTTCCTCTTCTGACGCAATTGCCAGGCCTCATGGTGGGATTTGTTTGCAAATACCCAAGCCATGTACCTACCCCGCTGTGCAACCAGTGATTGTAAAAGCCAGCTTCTGATAGGCCGGAGCTTGCCCGTCATTGACGTAGGCGTCATCGTTTCTCATGGCGGGCGTCCAAGAAATAAATGCCGGCAGGTGCCCGTGGGTGCACTCGTAATCAAACCTGGAACCTGCTTGCCTTGTTCGCGACTCCCTTCCAAGAACCGCAGCAATTCATCAAGGTCTGGATATTCCATTTGCTCCCACCTCCAACTGGAAAGCGTCTGCCACCGCCGCAAGCTTAAAAATGGCGAGTGCAACTGGCCTCCCGGAGCGTTTCCCTTCAGACCCTGAAGTGGTTGATGCTGCGACCCGCGAGACTGAACCGCTCCTTGGCCGACCTGGTGATGCTGCGCAGGAAGACGGCGTCCCGATGATCAAGAATCTCGTACTCGGTAAGGGCTACGATTGCTGCCTTTTGTTTACCTCACTGGCCCCTCTCCAAAAATGCTAATTGTCATGGCGCCTAGGCACCGGCGTTCTCGCCCAGCTGGGCATCGTGCTCCTCGTCGTCCTTATTTGGGCGAGCGTTCTCACCAAACCCCTGATCCTCTTCTCAGGGCACCCTCTCTTGCAGAGCTTGGCTCTCCTTACGTTGGCGCAGTCCATCTTGACCCTCCAGCCTACACACACAGCCAAGCAGAAGCGCATCGGCCAGCGAATACATGCATCTCTCAATCTCGTCGCCTTCCTCCTCCTGGTAGCCGGGGTGACCATCATCGAGTACAACAAGTTCGCAAGCAACGGCCCCCATTTTCACTCTGTCCATGGCTATCTCGGCGTCATCACATCCATCGTCCTGCTGCTCCAGTATCTCGTCGGCTTTACCATGTGGGCCACTCCGAAGCTTTACGGCGGCGAGCACAAGGCCAAGTCCATCTGGAAGTATCACCGTTGGAGCGGCTACTTCATCCTCACGTTGCTTCTTGCCACCGTTGTCAGTGCCGTTGAGACCGACTACAACAAGAACGTTCTGAAGCTCAAGCTGTGGGCTACCCTGTTGCTCTCCGTCGTGGCTCTGATCGGTGTCTTTCCTCGGATCCAGAAGCAGAAGCTTGGGTTCCAGTGATCAGTGTTGCTTGAACAGTCCGAGACTGTTTAGTAATACCCCTTCAGAGGTTTAGGAGGCGAGGAAACCCCCCCCCGCCTCCCCAACGGTTCTTCAAGAAACACGGAGAGGTTCTCAACATGGGTTACGAGGGCCGGTACCGGATTCAATTGGCGCTATCTTCTAATATTTTGCTTGCGAGGCGCATACTGCTCTGCCTTATCGGAATTTCCACCGGATGACTTATGCTTCAAACCTGCCTATACGGGGTCATTTAGCTTTTATTTTATATTTTACGGAGCACACGTGCTCATCGTTTTTTTGCAAAAGAATCAAATATGCCTTCCCATCTCCTCATGCCAATCTTGGTTTTTTCATCGTCGGAATCTTGGATGTTCAAAGCCCTCAACTTCCCTTCTCCCCCCTTTGAGCCTACGCTTGCCGGCTTGCCAAGTATCTGAAGTGAGCTATCGGCTCTTTGACGGCTACACCATGGTTCGGTTTGCGGCCACAGTGGGCTTCGCCCTGGTGCCTCTGCTGGCCCTGGCGAGTCCATCGCATTCAAACACCTACAAGAAGCACAAGTCGGAACCGGAGGCGTTGCTCAACGTTCTGCGACAGCAAGAGGTCAACGAGGAGAATGTACACCGGACTACCTGCACTGTTGGTATATGCAAAATCCTGGGGAATCATCTCCATGACTCCACGACCCACAAGGGGAGAGTAAACCCATGCAAAGACTGGGAGCAATGTGAGCCTCATGGGATTCAGAATTAGGGAAACATGGGGGAAATATTATTATTAACGTGCTTGTCCAGATGTCTGTGGTACATTTGACAAGTTCATCAAAGACGACTATGCATCGCACAAGCATTCGCTCGAGGTCACCCAGATGTCGGTGATAAAGGACAAAGTCGGCATGGCGTTCGACGAGAGCTATGACAACATTTTCTCGTACATGGAGAAAGCAAGTAGTCTCTTCTCCTCCCCAGTTCAACGCCGTTCAGAATGCTGCAATGATCAGATGAGCTAACAGACTCGTGTGTGAAGATGCCGGTGCCTATCCCTAAACCGACGGGGAAGAACACCGACATTATAGCGAGGCTCCGGGGCTACCACTGGGACTGCAACAGACTCACCCATGATACACGCTATCGCCCTGGCTATAGAAGCCACGATCTAGTGTTGAACCTGATACTCGGCGCCTTTCAGCAGTACGAGGGTCACCGGATGGCCAATGGCACGCACGATCCGGTACCATCCATCAACACGACGGGCAAGATTGATGCCACCGACTACGGCATGCTTCAAAACGCAACTGGCACCCTGAGCAAGTATGGTATCTGGGCATTCGCCAGGTTCAGGCCTCAGCAGTCTCTGTTCAACTCGGCAAGTTTGTTATTGCATTATTGTTGCGTGTGGCAGCTGCTAATATCTGGGATTGGGAAAAGAGTAAGATGGTCGTCGCCGTGGAACCCTACATCAGCACTGGCCTGCCCTACATGGCGCTCTATCACGACGAGGGCATTGTGAGGCATTACACCGAAGTCATAGAGCTTGTCCTGACGAGGTTGACCAACTTCAGATGGAGACATCAGAGCTGGAAGAAGATTGCAGCAGATGTGTTCAATCTAGAGCGGCAAATCATGTTGCTGGCTCCCTCGCTGCAGGAACGGCGGAGCTTTCTGGTATGGACTCAACTTGCTCCGTCCCTCTTCGCCGCATGCACCTGGAACGAGAATTCCACTGACACGTAGGTGACGACAGCACTGGGCCAGAGCCACACCCGCACAGCTCGAAGAAGCGATCCCGGAGCTGGGCCTCGCCAGCATCATCGCTTCCCAAGCGACCGAGGGCGGGGCCACCCCTCCAGAAGAACTCGATATCCTGGCCCCCCCGTTCTGGAACAAACTTTCTGATCTGCTCCGGCAGCAGTCGAGGTCGACTGTCCGAGCCTACTTTCTCTGGCAGGCGTGGCTCCAGTCCCGTGAGTCCATGGACAACGACATTGACGCCAAACATGGCAGTTTGTTGAAGAAGCTCTGGGGAAATGTAAGCAGAGATGGATATATTTGCGCCTACTTTCTGTGGTGGTCGTTGCTAACTCGGCTTGCAGAATCAGTACAAGTCTCGCAAGACATTCTGTAAAGAGCGCCAGCTCGAGTATATCCCGGAGATCGTCGGCAACCTATTCGTCAACGGGTCGCTTAACTGGCCCAGGCAGAGGGCAATGAAGGTCGGCGAGGTCATCTTCAACGACATCAAGATGCAATACATCAAACTTTTTCAGGAAACGCCCTGGCTGAGTAAGGAGGGGAAACAGGCGCTTATCGACAAAGCCCTGAGACTTACCCCAATGTTCGGATTCCAGAAGAAGGTAAGCTTCCAGAGCGTGTTTGCCCCCAGTGAGGATGGCGTCCATCTGACCCGTGTTTTTTCTTGTTTATACACAACAGGATCCAGATTACTCGAGCCAAGACGAGGTGTGCGAGATGTATGAAGGAACCGAGGTCCAAGGCAAGCGGTGGCGCTTCCTTAACCAGTACCTATGGACGCATCTCAATGACCACATGAAGCTGCAGGCTTTCCGCGCCAATAAGACTTGGGAGAAACTAACCAGACCGCCCAACAAGGACAGGTGGTCCGTCAACCCATGGGAAGTTCGGCCCGTCTATGACCCCCAGCTCAACAAGATGATGCTGCCGCTGGCCCTCCACTGGAACAACCTGATCGACTTTAGGGCCCCGGGCTACTTTAGCTACGCTTCCTACGGGACACTGATAGCACAAGAGATGTCAAAGGCCTTTGACGATGTGGGCGTCAACTTTTCGCCCAACGGGACCTTTGACGAGTGGCTGCCGGACAAGGACTTGAAGAAGTACAACGAACAAGCGCAGTGCTTTTTGGACAAATACGACGGCATGAACGTGACGTGGAAGAACCCGCAGAAGTGGAAGAAGCCCGGTCTCTGGAACAGTCCTCTGGATCTATTTAAAAAGGGTCCCATGAAGAAGGAGCATAAGCTCAAAGGGCGGCTGGTGCTCAACAACATCATCGGGGACACGCAGGGGACGGAGCTGGCGTATCGAGCGTGGAAGGCTCGGCAGGGGAACCGCACAGAGCCAGCCCTCCCTGGCTTCGAACACCTCAGCAACGACCAGCTCTTCTTCGTGATTCGATCTACGTTCTACTGCACCAAGGACCAGGCATTCCAGAAGATGGCCTTTGACATCAACCTGGGGCCCGACGCGCCGGCCAAGGTCAGAGTCGGACACCCGCTGAGGGACCTTGAATCGTGGAACGAAGCATTCCAGTGCAAGGCTCCGGAGA
This sequence comes from Fusarium albidum, assembly GCA_013618265.1. Classification (NCBI taxonomy): domain Eukaryota; kingdom Fungi; phylum Ascomycota; class Sordariomycetes; order Hypocreales; family Nectriaceae; genus Fusarium; species Fusarium albidum. Next base: position 11,454 of record JABFEP010001888.1, read on the forward strand.
AGATGTGCAAAGTCTACGGAAAGGAGCGTGCCATCGAGAGGAAGATCGTCAGGTGGCACCCCGAGTACTATGCTGTCAACGTTCCCGGGGACGACGTCCAGCAAAAGAAGGTTCTTGAAAACGAAGTCGAAGAATTCAAGAAGACGATCAAAGACACGTGGGAGAAAGCGGAACAGGAGAGGGAGGAGAAGGAGAAGGAGAAGGAGGAGAAGGAGAGGGAGAAAAAGGAGAAGGAGGAGAAGGACAAAGAAAAGAGAGGGATTATCGAAAACGGACCTGACCTGGACGTAGGAGACTACGATGGAGATGGCAGCGATCACCTGGGGACTCGGACGCAGGAGCTAGACAAGGCGGACGCGCAAGTCGAAAAGAGAGCGGAGCAGATCCCAAATCCCTTCGAGACAGATGACTACAACCCGGTCCTCAGCAGGGAAGGCTACCTGCCCGGGAAGGCGGACGACGGCTCGGCCGAGGGAAGTCAGGATGGAGCAAAGCCTTGGATGCTCTCGGGGGAGGACGGCGGGGAAGCCCAGAAGGGCAACAGCAGCAGCAACAACCCGGGCAAGAACCCAGGGCAGATGCAAGAAGAGGGGGGCAAGAAGGAAGAGCTGGACAGGGAAAGATGGCTGGCGGAGATTGAGGAGGACAAGAAGCAGATTGCGAGGGAGAGGAGCAAGTCCAAGAAGGCCAACAATAAATCTGGGGGTTGGCACCCGTGGGTGCTGCAAGGGAGGGAGAAGATGAGGAAAAAGGGCTACTATATTTGGGGCCATTAATTCTGGTGTTTTGGTCTAGTTAGTTTTTATCGTTGGAATAAGTGACTTTTAGATTTCTTTTTTCGTCATTTTTATTTATTAACCTTCTTGCTCTCCCGTGATGAAAGAGTCATGAATATGTACAGTACAGTATTATGTGTCCTTTCCGCAATATATATATCTAGGTTCCTGCACATATTGGCCCATGGTGTTGCGTCATTGGTGTGCGGTTCTACACTGTACGACCCTTTGGCCAGGGGACTGACTCGTGGAGTTGATGCCCCCGTTGAAGTTACCTAAGTCTTTTTTCACTATTCAGTCTCATTCAAAGATAGTCTTTCTCTCTCCCTCTCCTCCCTCTGGAGAGATACTATCAATATGGAGTGTTTACTGTAGACTATGTATGATTCGTGACCCCCGGGGGTTGATTCCCTGCCTGGAGTAGTTGTAGAAGCTAGGTATTGTAATTATATATATTAGGACACCATGTGCCGAGCACACAATCTACAGTACATTGTGCCTTGGATTAAACACGAAACTCAGTTCCTTGTAATTGCAGGGTTCGACCACACAAGGAACACACGTCTTCCCCCCCCCCGAGACCAGGCCATCTGTTGGTCTGTGAAGCCTGATCGTGGGGGGGGGGATTGGTAGTACTACAAATAGTAGTAGTAAAAAAAGAAGGGCGAGGTGAAGGACCAGCTTCGTTGGTTCTCGCTGTCTGTGTCCGCCTCCGCGTTTCCATTGCTGATGAACAGTAGGATTCCTCCCCCATAGCTGACGGGATGCTGATGCAATTCTGTCAGTCGATAACCCACACTTGTTGAGCAACCTGGCAAATGAAGAGCACGGTCGTGGCCAGACAGCAACCACGACCACAACCACAACCGCCGCCAAGATGTGGGAACAGTGGGAAGCCCGAAGCGAGACTGGATGTGGAGGGAGAGGGCTGTGATGACCACGAGGGAAGCGTGAATCTGGTGCAAGTCGTCCCTCCCTGCTCGATTCAAGCACAACTGCGAGCTTATCCACCATATAGTCAACGAGCAGGGCAATTCGCTCTGGATCCTTGTCCTATATTGGGATCCGCTCGTGTCAAGAGCACTGCACCGCAGGCTTCCGGTTCCTGGTGGTTTGTTTTGCCGCCGGGGCTACTTGGCGTAGCTCGATCAGTTAATGAATTGGGGAAGCTCTTAGACGCCTTCGTTTCACTGGTAGAATAGGTTTGGTGGATAAAAGGGCCTAGTTGTTCGTAGATCAGTATGCTCGGAAAGAAAGGGGTAACTTATGAAGCCACTTCGCATTCGGCTTCGATGCCCTTGCTTTGACCAGAACACACAAGCTTTGCGGGAGTTGCAGTTCCCAAAGCAGTCGAAAGAGTATAGCGTCCTTTAAGGATATATACGATCAAATCACGCCTTCCAGGAGAAGAGGCCAGGGTTGAGGCGTATAGGAGATGGCAAAGACATGTATACTCGAAAAGATACCCGAAAAGATGCAGTTGGGAAATAGGTAGGTAACGTTGGCCAAGGACGAGAGGGACCCCTGGTTTGAAATGTGGGTGTCTGGTCGGGTTCTCTATTAAACTCCGGGCATGGGTAATATATTGAAATATGGATATGGATAGCATCTGGAGGATACCCGCCTGTCAAGCTGCGTGAGCAGAGCATGGGTGGGCAAATAAATGAGATGGCCGCAGAGCCCCAACCAAAGGAATAAGAAAGGCGGCAGGAGACAGGTTGGAGAGACCTGGAAAAGAGTGATGAACGGAAAGCGACCCCTGCTGGGCCCCAATCAGGGCGTCGGCTCAAGGGTAGAGTGTGCAGGTGTGGAGGTGGAGGGATCCCGGGGCATGGCTGGAGTGGCCGGGCGGCATGATTCGATGGGTTCCGACCTCGCCCGCCTTGCTGCGCTTCGGAGGTCCGACACGTTGTCGCCAGACATGACACTTTTGCCTCCCCAGTTTGGGATCGGTCGGATCTCTGGTGGCGCTCCACTTGACGTCAGAGGGCGTTCTAGAGGTGCAGACGTCATGCAAGGCGCCTCTCAACTGATCACCGATTGCTTCAGGCGACGGTGGACACACGGGCGACACACGGGCACGCGAGTCTCTGAAACCAGGAGCCGCAGCTGGATAGAATGGAGGGAATGAGTGATGCCTGAGACCTGAGTACCATGTGTAACGAGCAACCGTAGGCACAACAACAATAACCATCAGCCAGCAGCAGCCGACCGTGAAACCACTGTAAGCATCGTCATTCCGGATAGGGGATGAGGCCCACGCAGGGTGTGACATGTCGTCAACCCATTGTATCCCAGCCTTGACCAATGCTCACGGGTCGCCGGCACCACAGGTAAAAGAAGAAAGTCTTGCCATTGACACGCCTGAGTGCCCTTGTTGATCATGGAACGTTCGCTTGGGAACTGCGGCAGGTTGTCTTGTCGGTGAGAGCAAGGCAGGAGGAATTCAGTTGTCGTCCAGGCTGACGGCTGGAAAACCCGCTAGGCCGTTGAAGGCTAGGAGTGCAAAAAAGTCAATTGTCCATGTCGCGAAGCGGGACGTTTCTCAACGAATGGTGACCCTGCAGAGAGAGTGTAGCCAGCAGTGTGATGCCAATTGGGCGTCGAGGATGGCCCGATGCCCTTGGCGGTGCCGGGGACGAATAGGGGCTGGAGCAAGTCAGTCCGATGCGACGGGACTGGTGACGGACGGGGAATGGGGGGGCCGCCAAAAGAACAAAGGGGACTAGGTGGACAAAATTAGACAGAGGGGATGTAAAGTCTTTCGTTGGTCTCTGCGGTGGGAGTGGAGGAGCCCTAGGAGTCAACGTTGGAAAGATCGTGAAGCTGTCCTGGTGGTTCCCATCGGGAACATCACGTCAGCTACTCTGTAGTTAATGAGAGATTGCCGATCTTCAAGAACAAGAGGGTCAAGCCGGAAATGGGCAGCCTGGTCGGGTTTGGTGGCTCGAGCAATTGCGTCCCGCGCCGAGGAAAACATGATGAAGCCTAGGAGTACCTTAGAACGGCGAGAGTGAGGGCTATTTAACCATGGATGAAGCTAAGGTGTTCCGTTCTGTGTACTGCTAGGATTCCCGCCTGTTGGATATCATCTTGGAACTCGGCTCCGAAGATGGATCGAGGGGCGCCGGAGGGAATTGCAGGTTTTGGTTGCCGATCACTGTCAAGAGACATCACGAAAAGACCTGTTTTGACCGCTCGTTGTTAGTGCCACAGAGGCCTTTCTCGTTTGAACGTTAACAGTTCCTGGCTGGGTAAAATCTAGAATTTGGGTAGTTAGTTTACCTACCTGGCATAGGACGGTGGTAATATGCTGGCGGACGATGTCGTTCGGGAAGCTCCTCAGTGCATGTTTTTTTTTGTGCGCAGGCTTGAGCAAGGATCCCAGTCGGAGGAGCAAAGCCGGCTGAGGCTTGGCTTGACTGGCGTCGAGGGAGACAGGGGTCGATATGACGATGACGATGGTGACGCTGCTCCTGCCGCCGCCCACTTTTTGCAGTTGGTGGTACGGATACCTAGATTGGTCTACCAGCCAGCCAGCCAATCCCTTGAAATGCACAGCATTGATTTGTCGTCATTTTATTTTTTTAATCACGACGACCGCTTGTTTCCTGCCAAATCCCGGTGGGGTGCAAAGATGAGAAGGATGCGAGGCGAGACTGGCAGAGGGATTGCAGCAGTGCATGGAGGGAGGATTGGGAGAGGATAAAAGGTGCATCAGTGTGTCGTTGAGCGGATTATTTATCATGACGTGCGACTGAGGAACCGAAAGTGACATCGCATCGACCTCAATCGTGGCTGCCCTGGGCTGGCATTGCACCCGCTCTTGGTGCAGTACGTACTTTCCAGGTTTTTGCTGCTTCCTGTCGCCAGGGGATGGACTGTCTCTACGTCATCGTAGACTGGGGTGGTTTTACCCCCGTTCTGTGCGTAAATAATATGGGCCGATCAAGTACTGAGAAGGTACCTGCCCGCCTAGTTTGTGTGTGACGATACTCCTCAAGCACAAACCAGTGATATTCTTCGACTGGGGGAGCCTGCACCAGCTTTGGCCGACTTCCCATTAGGTGGGCTCTGTGGTCTCCAGTCCGTCTGGTCGCCAGGACGTGCCAGTCCATCACCACCACTACCATTACCACCGCCGTCTCTCATTCTCCGCCCTGAACTCGAGAGACGAGAGAGCGTGTGAGAACAGTGAGAGTCACCGGGACTGGCGTGTGATTGAGCCCCCAATTTTCCACCTCAAACCTGTTGCTCGAACCTCCTCCAAGCCTCTCACCCCTTCGTCCCTGGGGCCAACCTACCTAATTTTGACCTGTACATCCGATCGACAACACGCATCTTTCGCCGTCGTTTCGTCTCCAGTCTCTGTTTCTATCGTTTTCGCTGCCGTTGCTGGCTTGGGGTAGAGGGGAACAAAGCGCCTTCCTCTACCTATCCCACCCTTTCCACTCTGGTCTGATAACCTCTTCCTCTCGACGCGCCTATCCTGGACACTCATTTCTTCCGCCGCCCAAGAGAAAGAGCGGGACATAAACTCCATCCTGCTGCCCTCCTCTCTTATGAGGCATGCCAAGTCCCAACTCACCAACGGGCGGCGACACATTCTCGACTTGGTTCCCTGCGCGTCAAATCGACCTGCCGATCCGCTCTTCCTCGACCGACCTGCTGCCGTCACCGCTCACCGAGAAACCGCCCTCAACTCTAGCTAGAAATGGATGTGTAATGCCCGCGCCGACCTCAGATTCGACTGCAAATGCGACAGCGACAGCAACCGCGCGTGACGCAATGACGACGGATCGCCACCTGGGCCATCACGCTCCAACCTCGCCCCTTGATGCCCCGGCAGAGCACCCCCACGCCAGCAACTACATCGCGGGAGTAGATTCTGCCGACGAGAGCACCGTTTCCGTCGCGAAGGGATCCATCACCATGCCCGAAGCATTGCCCCCCTCAGTCGGCACAAGTTCACCGAGCCCCCGGCGTGTAGGATTTGGTATCAATATCTCGCCCGAACAGATTTCTTCACAGCAGCAGCTCAGCGAGTACCGAGAGAAGCTCGCACGCGACCTCGAACGCCGCGAGTCGTCAGTTCGAGGTTCGATGGCGAGCCCGAGCGACAAATCTCGGGTCTCTCCCATCCCCGAGGAAGCTCTATCGAGCCCACCGCTTCCGGCCTCTGCACCGACAACCACCTCTACCGAGTCTGTCGCTACCGTCCGGGGTGCGCCCACCCCGGGTGCTATCGTGGGCACTCCATCCTACCCATTTCCGCGGATGGCACCAGCCGGCTTCGTACCTTCGTATTTGCACAGGCCCTTCACCACCCTCTCTCCTACGGGTACCCATCGTCCGTCAAACTTCGGGTCCTTTGAGGCCTTGGGCATGGCCGCCCACGACAAGGTCCTCTCAGGAAACTCGACGCCTGCCTCCAACTTCACCTTCAATCCTTCCGCCATGTCACCGCAGCCTGAAAATCTTGACTTCCCCAACCCTAATCTATACGACCTCTCTCTGATGCTGGCGGCCGAGCCTGGCCTGGATGCCTGGTGGAACACCGTTGTCCAAATCATGAGGGATGTGTACAAGGCCGAGCGGGTAACCCTTGCTATTCCAGCTGACTCCACAGACATTGAAAACGTTCCCTGGGGCCAGAAGGCCACCTTTAATCAACACAAGGAGGATGAACTCAGTCTTGGATACATGGGAGCGAGGGGGGCTAGCAGTGTAGTTTTGAGCTCGAGTCACCACGCTCGATCTGCGAGCGGATCCAACGTCGCTGCGTCAAATCCTGATGACACTCCCTGTGCTACGTCTGCCCCGCGGCCTGGCCTCTGGAGTCGGCATTCGTTCACCACCTACGAGGAGAACAAGGAAAAGGCTCAAGACCGCTCCCCAGCGCAGTCCCGGAGACCTGCTCACCTGACAAGGAGCCAGAGTAATTACCCCACAAGCCGTGCTTCTCGGGAGGCACTAGGAGACTATGCCAAGCTCAACAAGACGACTCTCGACGAGCACGACGCCATCGAGCAACAGATCCCAAGTTGGGAGGCTCCTTTCGTGGGCGAGAAGGAAGGCCAAGGCCGTGTTTTGCCTGTGCTCCAGGCTCTTGACTACGAGGCAGACCCTCTTATTGACCATAGCGGTGTGATGCGAGTGCTGGAACGCGGAAGGCCCATCGCACTCACGAGAAGTTATCCCTATCTCGCTAACGAAGTTCCTACCGAGCCATCCAAACAGTCGAGGCCCATTTCGAAAGAAGGCTCTTCCGACCCTTCTGGCAAGAAGTCATCCGGCAAGCCTCGTTCCGAATCCTTCTCCAAGCTATCATCAATGTTTAGTGCAGCCAGCTCCTCTCGCGTACCAACACGAAGCAAGACTCACTCGGGCGGCGACAGAACAAAGACAATAGCGTCTCGCCTGGAAGGTCGACTGGAGGAAGAGAGACCGCGACCCCCGAGTCCCAAATACGAGGAGTTCGAGCAAGCACCACCGTCTCCCTGGTCACAATCACCAGCCCCTTCGCCAGCTGTGCGGTCCGATCCGAAAGAAAACCCCTTCTTCACTGACGCCATGGTGGATGAGGACTCATTTAACCCTGATACTGGTACATCTGACTATACTGGAATACGCCCCCCCGAAGCTATTGGCGTCGACAATTCGTGGACAGTGCTCCACATTCCGTTATCTCATGTTCTTCTCTCGAAACCAACGCGGACCTTCAAACTCGACAGCACTGCTATGGAGCAGAAGTCTCACTTGCGAGCCAGGAGTGAGGTCACCGCCACGGCTTCCACCACAGGCGAGGAAGGCGACCGTAACACCCCGGATAGCCTCAAGAAGAACAAGCCTGCTCCCATCGCTATTCTATCCATCCTGAGCCCAATCATCCCCTATCCCTCAAATCTTCGGCACTCTCTCGAGCATCTTGCGCCACATATGGCCACGACCTTCTCTTTGGGCCGACACTACAGTAATCTCGAGACCGAGTTGGCAGGCTTGCAACGTAAACGACCGCAGACGGCTGGATTTGGCGCGGTTGCTCATGACGGCCGCCCTCTGGAGAACATTGCGTACCTCGCTGCAGACGAGATCCTTCCACATCAGTCTCTTGCTGGAAGTATGACGAGTCCGAGCGATTACTCTGCCGTGTCCAAGAGTGCCACAGGATCCCCGCTCGGAACACCTGGATGGGACCAAGGATCAGTTGGCTTTTTTTCAGACAAGCGGCAGCTGCCAACTTCGAGCCCAGCTGCCATACCGCAAGGAGAAGGCTATTTCAGCGCCAGGCAACGCACGGCGCCCGGTAGACACGACACTTTTGGTGGCTCAGGAGCTCCACGAGTTAGGACAACCCCGAAAGATAGTTCGCCTTCGGAGAAGCGAAATTCTCGTCTGAGCGGCGCCTCATGTTCCCAGGAACCACCAGATCAAAGTATAGTTGCCGACAAGACAGTTCGTTCCTCCTCTGAGGAATCGACGACGGCTTTGACGAAGAAAGCGGCTCAAACAGATGCTCGGGCTGTCAGCAGCGACAACTCGGCTGAGAACTTGGCTGACTCTGCAAAGACCGAACGCGACACCCGTCAAGGACATAGCTTGCTACACTCATATGGCGCAGACTTTGCTTCTACTTTTCAGTCCCTCCCGCCCAATTCTACGCTTTCGAGCAGGCCAACTCCCGTAACTGCTCCCTCCCGAGGTGGCTCATTAACTTCTGCAGCTGCCGACATGCCGCCGCCATCCGATAGATTAAAGGGCCTCATCTTGGATTCCCTACCTGCCCATGTTTTCGTCGCCCTACCCCAAAATGGGGAGATTGTCTGGGTGAACAGCCGCTATCTTTCATATCGAGGGCAGACGGCTACCGATCTCGCGGCAGATCCGTGGGCAAGTCTGCACCCCGACGACCGTGATGAGTATCTAAAGGCATGGGCCCATTCGGTCCGGACGGGAGAGCAGTTTTCGAGGACTGTTCGGATCAAGCGATTTGATGGTGCATACCGGTGGTTTTATGCCAGGGCGGTGGCGTCAAAGGACAAGAGAGGCGTCATCATGCAGTTTCTCGGCTCTTACATGGACATTCACGACCAGCATATCGCTGAACTGAAAGCAGCACGACAAGAGGAGATTGAGGCTTCGGAGGCCAAGCACCGACTGCTCGCCAACCTTATACCGCAAATCATCTTCACCGCGACGGAGGACGAAGGCATCACATTCGCCAACGAACAGTGGCTGTCATACACTGGACAGAGCTTCGTCGACTCGCTTGGACTTGGCTTCATGGATTTTGTACATCCTGATGATCTCGCAAAGTGCCGCATCCCTTCAACTCAGCCCCCCACCCCTAGCGGACGGAAACGTGAGGGGGGGAACAGAGTGTATCAACAGGGATCTGTATCATCCGAGGCCACCTCGACGAGCACAATCCAGGCTCCCAAGAGCCAGACATCACAGGAGTCGCCCGCCCGTGGCGCGCAACAACCGCTGTCTCGAAACAATAGTTCCAGCAGCAGTTCTGTCTACGAATGGCCTGCCGCTGATCTGACTGAGCTGGCACGGAAAGGCATCATCAAGGTGACGACTGATAGCGCCGGCCGGGTTTCGTACACAACCGAGGTGCGGTTGCTTTCCAAGACCGGGGAATACCGATGGCATCTTATTCGGTGCGTCGAGATCGACACCATCGACTTTGGAAGTGGTGCCAGCTCCTACTTTGGCTCAGCCACAGACATCAACGACCACAAGCTGCTCGAAACCAAGCTGAAGGAAGCCATGGAATCCAAGAGCAGATTCCTCAGCAACATGTCGCACGAGATCCGCACCCCTCTGATCGGCATCTCTGGTATGGTCAGCTTCTTGCAGGACACGACTTTGAATGAGGAACAGCTTGACTACACCAACACGATCCAAACGAGCGCCAACAGCCTGATTATGATCATCAACGATATTCTCGACCTGTCCAAGGTTGACGCTGGTATGATGAAGTTGAAGTACGAGTGGTTCCACACGCGCTCACTCATCGAGGACGTCAACGAGCTTGTCTCGACCATGGCGATCGCCAAGCGCCTCGAGCTGAACTATCTTGTCGAGGCTGACGTGCCCGCGTGGGTCAAGGGCGACAAGGTACGGATACGCCAGGTTCTTCTCAACGTCACGGGCAATGCCATCAAATTCACCCAAGAGGGTGAGGTCTTCAGTCGATGCAGAGTGTACACGGCAGAAAATTCACAGACGGGCGAAGACGACATCATGCTTGAGTTTGCCATCACCGACACGGGGCGGGGATTCTCCAAAGAGGAGGCCGATCTCATCTTTAAGCCTTTCAGCCAAATCGATGGGAGCAGCACCCGCCAGCATGGCGGCAGCGGTCTTGGTCTCGTCATCTCCAGACAGCTCGCCGAACTACATGGTGGCAGGATGTCAGGCAGGGCCGTCCCAGGCAAGGGTTCTACGTTCACATTCACTGCACGGTTCGGTCTCCCTACCGCTGACGACCACCCCAGCCTGCCCGCCAGCCCCCCGCCAACTGGAGCATTTACACCGAGACCGGAGATTGTGGAAACCGTTCCTGGTACCATCAAGCCTCTGCCACCACCACGACACCTGCGAGCCGGAGACCTTGCGAGCCTAGGGGGAACCAATTCCGACTTGACCTCTCCTGAGGATGTTTCTGTCGGCAGCTCAGACCCATCTGTCCGTTCCGCCAAATCCCTCGCCACTGATCGATCATCCGCGACGTCGGTCACCACAGGCCTGGCTCGCTTTAGCGAGGCAGCCAAGGCCAGTGGGCAGGATCTTTCCCAGATGAAGCTGGAGATGCCTTCGGGACGCAGCTCGCCCGGGTCTCACCTTGGACCTGGCCATGCAGGCTCGCCGGAAGATTTCCGCCCGCCCATGTATTCGATTCTCATTATCTGCCCGCAGTTTCACAGCCGCGAGGCCACGACCCAGCACATTGAAATGACTCTCCCCAAGGACGTTCCTCATCAGATTACTGCCCTGGCGACCGTCGAGGAGGCGCAGACTCTCATTGGAGGCGACGATCCCATCAAGTTCACTCACATCGTTATTAATCTGCCCTCGCCGGAAGCCATTATCGCCCTCATGGATGACATAACAAAGTCACAGACCATTGACAAGACAACCATCCTCGTCCTGTCCGATTCGGTCCAACGGCAGGCTGTGATGAAGTTGGCAGCGGATACCCAGTACGAACGACTCCTGTCCGAGAACCTGGTGACGTTCATCTACAAGCCTGTCAAGCCGTCGCGGTTCGCCGTCATCTTTGACCCCAACAAGATGCGCGACCTGAGCATCGACCGAAACCGTTCGACGGCGCAGCAGATGGTCGAGAATCAGAAGGCCAGCTACCAGGAGATTGAGCGTCGCATGGGCAACAAGGGATACAAGGTGCTACTGGTGGAGGACAACCCCGTCAACCAAAAGGTGCTGATGAAATACCTCAAGAAGATTGGGGTTGATGTCGAGATTGCCGTCGATGGCGCTGAATGTACCAACATGGTCCTATCGAAGCCGCACCAGCACTACTCTCTCATTCTGGTAAGTTTGATTGATCCTGAAACCCTTGGATGACTTGAATGGATGCACTGACATGAACACTCGCAGTGCGATTTGCACATGCCTCGCAAGGACGGTTATCAGGCGTGTCGCGAGATTCGCCAGTGGGAGATGGCGAGCAACCACCCCAAGATACCCATCATTGCACTGTCCGCCAACGTCATGTCGGACGTTCAGGACAAGTGTGTCGCGGCGGGATTCAGCGACTACGTCACGAAACCGGTCGACTTTATTGACCTAAGTAGGGCCATGTCCAAGTTCTTTTAGGAACCGGGGCCTCCAGCCCGGCTCCCCCGACAACCTTGGCATCCCCCCCGACTTTGGCATTTTGCGCTTTATTAACGGCTTATGAATTATCGGCTTCATACCCCATGTTGCACGCGACAATCTCTATTTCGACGACTGTGATGCTAGAATAGACTCGAAAACGGACAAGAATACACCGAGAGAGACTACGGTTCCAACTGCCCACGACTACAACCCCGTATGGATATTATCATCGTTATGCTTCGATGCCAATCTGCCTCTCCCCAGACCTATACGGTTGTTTCTGCTACCCCATATCTTTCTCATCCTGCTCTCCGCGGGCGGTTCTTTTCTCCGCCCATGGGCGAGTTTCCCGCTTTGGCCGGGGGGACCACTAATTGCATGCATATCATGAGACATCCTGCCCTCTTGAGGGAATGGCTGCCTGTCCAAAAGGGTGATGGTGTACTCATGACCTATTTCTTCTTTCCGGACCTCCATGTTTTTTATTTCATCATACGACCGGAAGGCCACGGTCAGGTTTGGGGGCGGGTTCGGAAGAAGGGGGGGTTTGGCGCGCAGGAGTTGTTCTCATCTGGTTTCACTTATTG